>PVKS010012224.1:7567-54480 GCA_004027875.1 Aplodontia rufa | reverse complement strand
ACCCCTCCAGCATTTGTTATTGTTTGTATTCTTCATCTTTGCCAGTCTGACTGGAGTGAGGTGAAATCTTAATTTAGTTTTGATTTGCATTTCTCTGATTGCCAGTGATTTAGAACATCTTCTCGTGTATTTATTGGCTTGCTCAATGTCCTCTGTTGAGAAGTTTCTGTTTAGCTCTCTAGCCCATTTATTGATTGGATTGTTTGTGTTTTTGTTATTGAGTTTTTGAGTTCTTTGTAAATTTTGGATATTAGTCCCCTGTCAGAGGGATCACTGGCCATGATTATCTCCCATTCTGTAGGTTGTCTCTTGATTGCATAGGACCTTCTTTTATAACAGCCAGAAACTGGAAACTGGAAACAACTCAAATTCCTATAATAGGTAAATGGTGAAGCACCCTGTGGTGATCCACACTGTGGAATATTACTCAGCAATAAAAAGGAAAACAGCACTGAAATACACAGCAGCTTAGATGGATCTCAGGACGTGCTGTGTGAAAAAAGGCAATCTGAAAAGATCACACATTGACATATGACGTGATCCCATTTATATAACAGTCTCAGAATGATAAAATTAAAGAGATGTGAATGGAATAGTGGTGGCTAGTAATTAGGAATGTTGGTGACTAGGATGCCAGAAATGATTGAGTGGCACAGGAAGATCCTTATGGTGCTGGAATAGTTCTGTATCTTCATCCCAGGGCGGGGTTACGCAAGCCTGCACAGTGGCAAGACAACACAGGACTCTACACGCATGTTGTGCCAGTGTTCATTTCCTGGTCATGATATTTCATCATCATTATGTAAGATGTTGTAACCATTAAAGGAAATTTGGGTGAAGAATACATGGGTCCACTCTGTACTGTCTTTGCAACTTTCTGTATATCTATAATTATTTTAAAATAAGTTTTTAAAAGGGAGAATTGGAGGGCTTATATGCTATATGTAGATTAATTAGAAACAACAGAGGATAAAAGTGCTGAAAGGAAGCCACCCCCCAGGTTGGAAATGAGAATGGCAAGTGGGATGTTAGAGAAAGGAGGACTGTCCCCCTCTCTGGGTGGGTCTACGTCCTATAGGACCCTTTGGAAACCATGACCCCGTTCTCCCAACATGAAATAGGACAATGCTGGAGAAATGTTGTTTACCTGTAAGCTTTTTTTTTTTTTAAGAGAGAGGAGGACAGTGTGAGATAGAGACAGAGAGAATCAATATTTCTTGAAGTTTTCATTTCTCTGACCGTCAGTTGTGTACGTGGGTGCTGGGGTTTGAACCCGTATGCTTGAGCATGACAGGCAAGTGCCGAACCCGCCAAGCCACTGCTCGGTATATAGAGATACAAATGAGAGGGAAACATTATCAGACCATCAATAACCAAAGTACATATACATATTTATTCAGGGGTAATGCCCAAACATGGATGACCACCTTGCGTCTCACCAGTTGCAGTTACCCCCAGAGGAACTCTTGTATAAAATGGGTATCTCACCTGTAAGCTTTTAAACAAAACAAAATCCTGCATCTTTGCCACAGATAAGAAATATTCTGGTGTAGTGGGAAGGAATTTAATAAAAATAGCTATAATTTAACACCATTTTTCTTCAAATGTTTTTACTTCACGCCTTTTTTTTTTTAAGAGAGAGGGACAGTGAGAAAGAGAAAGAGAGAATCACTTCTTTTATTTAGTTTTTCATGTGGCTTTTGTTGCTCCAACACTTCATTGTGTACCTGGTGCTGGTATTTGAACCCATGTCCTTGTGCTTGCCAGGCAAACACCATAACCACTGAACCACCAAGCCACGGCTCCAGTCCTACTTCATGTAGTTTTTTTTTTAATAGTTTTTTTTTTAAAAAAAGAAGAACAGTGAGAGAGAGAGAGAAGCTTTTTTTTTTTTTTTTTTTTTTAGTTTTTCACATGGCTTTTGTTGCTCTGACACTTAGTTGTGTACGTGGGTGCAGGGGTTTGAACCCACGTACTTGCACACGCTGGGCAAGCACCATAACCACAGAGCCACTGTTCCAGCCCCCTTCATGTAGTTTTTAGAATGCCATTTAAGAATAATAATGTAAATATAATGACTCTCCAATTTACCATGCTGTTACACAAATCTCCTGTAAGGTTGTTTCGTTTATCGTGTTTGGAAATTGACCCAACTTTCTGACCCTGGTTCTATATAGAGTTTCAGATCCCAAAGGTTGTTTAGATGCTGAATTAGCATTTTTGTCTGCCATTTCCCAAATGATGGCAGGAAAAATGCCAGTCTTATTCATCCCGAATTCTTGGTGGTTTGTGACATATTCAGGATAGCATTTGAAATAGGAGCTCATTACAAAGTAATGGAAATTCCCTGCTTTTATTGTATGTGTAGCAAAATAACATTTGGATCAATTTACAAATTTCTGCAAAACACTGTCAAGAAGTAATTTCAGTTGTGCTTTAGCAAGAAAATAATGGATCTATGCTATACTACATGCTTTTTTGAATCCTTCACTGAGCTTTGCTGGACCCTGATGCAGGACTTAGAGTCCTATTAGTGGCAAAGATGCTGCAGTGCTTTTGCAGAGTTCTGTTAGTAGCAAAACACTGCAGTGCTTTTGCTGTCCCTGCTGACTCTCCTAGCTACTGCTCCAGGTGTACAGGTGAGGGCCACAGCATCAGAGAGCAGTTTCATTCTTTAGAGCCCTTAGGGCTTCCTTTCTGCAAGTCTGTGTCTCCTACATGGAACCAGCTGGCATACCAGTTAATAGCCTATGATATACACATGCTTCCGGGATGGATCACGCATTTTGTCTGGAAACAAGCATGCTTTTCCTTTGCAGGCACTTTCCCCTTTTGGTTGCAATTTAAGGGGCTTACTCTGGGTGGGCTTGAGAGCAAGATACTGTGTGACCACTTTTTGCAATGCATGTTATATTAATCAAAAAGCCTATACTTGCATTTTTTTTTCATGCAAGGAGACAGACTAAGTTCTGTTTTTGGTTAATTCTTTTATCTTCGACAGCATGTACTGCATCCCTTGTGAAGGTCCTTGCCCCAAGGTCTGTGAGGAAGAAAAGAAAACAAAGACCATTGATTCTGTTACTTCTGCTCAGATGCTCCAAGGATGTACCATCTTCAAGGGCAATTTGCTCATTAATATCCGCCGAGGCAGTAAGTATCCTGGTCCACTGGATGGATGGGTGCATCTCTTGATTTTCTTTTGTTGTTGTTTTTCCTGAATCTGTCCCTGAGTTATAGCTAAAATAATGGGCTTAGAAAAACAGCATGGTACATAAATCTCCTACATGACCTCTCTCCTTTGAGTTTCCCTCAAAGACAGAAACAGATTGAAAGGCAGTCTCTGTTTTTGCCATTGGCACAGTTTGTTCCTATGAAGGGGTCATCCCTCATCTCTGTTAGTCACATCTTGTGCAGGAGAGACACGTCCCAGCACACATGAGCCCCAGAAGAGACTGAGGGATCAGAGGCATGACTCGGCTAAGCCCAGCTGTACTCAGATCCACACATCTCCAAGTCCAAAGAGTTTTGGTTGCTTGGATATATTGAGACTGAGCAAAAGGAAGAGTTTAATATTGTGTTAAAATTTTATTAAGTCCAAAACAGTGGCACATATTCCAGTTTACTTTTAAGAGTGAAAAAGGTACAGATTGAGTCATCCCATAGATAAAGCTTCGGTCTTACCCCTTCTTTATTTTCAGTAGATGTTATTCCTGGTAAGTCACTTCTAAATTACATTTGGGTGAAGAATTTCCCAGTGACTTATCCTATTATCTTTTCCCTTCAGATCTTTGATTGACAAGGGCTTCTAGTAATGATACATTTAATTCTCTACCACTGGGACCACTTGGTCAAGGTACTGATATTTTTATAAGCCACAATAAATATAAAATGAAAATCTGACAGCTGAAAAGAATATTTTTTGATAAGACTTTTTGTAAAGAATTTTTTAACACTTTAAAGAGACAAGTGAATAATGTATTTATTCTGCAGTTTTTTCTTAATATTTGTTTTCTTATGATTTAGAGGTAGCAGAAATCTATTTTTGTTTGGTTCTTTTTTGGATTTGTTTACATCCCTTGTTTTTTGTAACTGGCCCCTGCCCCACCACAGAGATAACCCTGTTCTGTAAAACTAGACCTACTCCTGGTACTTCTACAGCCATTTTCTTTTTTGCTCTTAGTACATTTCTTAATTTGCTTTCAGTTTACTCATCTCTGAAACATATCTTTTAAGTACCTAATTCCTTTTTTATACTTCCTATCCTAAAGATAAAAATTAAGTTTATGAATTAAATCCATGGGGAAGCCATTTGAAAAGGAATTGGTATGTAATCATGCAGAACAGTGAAGTACATCTTCTGATTTGTGTCCAACCTTGGAAATCAGCTAAATTTAGCATGATGGGACATCTTGTCAGAAGGGGGTTCCCAAGCCTTCACTAATAAGATGTGGGACTTTTAGCATCATCTATGAAAATTCAGATCCTATCCTTAAAACATCAACTACAAACAACCGCTTCTCTTTCCACCTTGAATTTTCCCTTAATTTCTCTTGGAAAGTTATTAAGTATGAGGCCTTATCCTCTAGGAAAGTACTCTTATTCTTGTACTTTTTATGAAGTCAGAACAAAACAGAACCTTTTATTAAGCAAACCTTCATAAATTATAACAGTAAGACCCTGTTTATTGAGCCACAACTAATTCATTGTAGTCATCGTTATAATTTTTTTTTCTGAGAGAGGGACAGTGAGAGACAGACAGAAAGAATAAATTTTATTTAGTTTTTCATGTGACTTTTGTTGCTCTGACACTCTGTTGTGTACATGGTACTGGGCTTCGAACCTGTGTCCTCCACATGCCAGGCAAGTGCCATAATCACTAAACCTCTGCTCTAGCCCCTATCATTGTGATTTTGACAAAAGTTGAACAATTTTGTGTTTTTTATTTACCATGAGAAAAGGAAGGCTAAACAAGATGAATGGGAACCCACCATTTCTGTCATATTGTTTTTACATTTGTATTGGCAACTGTTTTTCCAACTGTTTTCTAGTTACAAAAGTAATATGTGAGAATTATTAAAAACTTACAGAAACGAGCCTTTAAAAATCACCTGCAGATAGCCATTGTTAACATTTTGCTATATTTTCCTCCAATCTTAGTAAGAAGAATGTTAAATGTAGATCCCTGTATCTTAGGAACTAGAAATATAGCAAAGGCAGTTCCTAATGAGACTGAGAAAATGTTGTTTATTTAGTCATGCCCTTGCACTATGGAAGAAGTACTCTCTGTTGACAGAGCATATTAAAAGACGTTCCCTAGATTTGTCAGCCTTATCTAATTGGCAGTCTGGTATTTATGATTTTACATTCTGTTAATCAGCCTGGGAACTGCAGTACCTAGCCTCCTAGAAATTTGCTTTCCCCGCCTTCAGAGGCCTTATCCCAGGAGTGGCTATTGAAAGTCAAAGCTAGGAGAGTACGTTCTTGACGGGGGGCAGCAATTCTAATTCCAGGGTCCTGAGTGTCTCAGTGGGCTCCCCAAAAACAAGACCTGCCACCAAATTGCCCTCCACACTGTGAATGTACATTACCCTGACAACAAGTGAGCACCTAGTGACACAGTCCCCTTCTAATGTAGATAACATTGCCTCAGAACTGGAGAACTTCATGGGGCTCATTGAGGTGGTGACAGGATATGTGAAGATCCGCCATTCCCACGCCTTGGTCTCCTTGTCCTTCCTGAAGAACCTTCGCCAGATCTTAGGGGAGGAGCAACTGGAAGGGTGAGTGCTCCAGGTTTCATGAGCTAACCTTCTCCTATTACAGAATAAGTAATGTGCTCATAAAACTGTGTAACTAAGGTCAGAGCCCTTCCTTGTTAAATAGAAGAAAGAGGAAAGCCACAGGATTGCCCCTGCAGCCTGGGTAATAGTCTTCCTCCCTACTCAGGGTCTTGTGCAGGGACATGATTCTCTACCCTTAGGATGTTGCTGTTTTGGAAAACAGAGATATTTTCATGTTTACTGAGTTGGAACCCGTCCATCAGGGGTTGCATGGCTAGCTGTAGCCAGGGAGACAGCAGCCAGGGATGCTCTTGGGGGTTCTTCCTGCCAAGAATGATAGCAGTCAGTCTAAAACGCTTAACTCCAGTGAAATCATTATTTATATGACCCTTATTTGCCTCAGGATGCTATACTCTGATATGTAAAAATAATTCTATCTTTTAAAATATTGGAACATAAGAGACTTGGGAAAGTATGCACAGTTCGTTTTCTTATAAAGAAATTTTGATTTATAAAATTGTTTTTTATTGTTTAGTTTATAGGATTGCACTGTAGATAAGATTTTTGCCTCCTGCAGAAATGCACTTTGTGATGGGGTTTTAGAATAACCATGGGCTTTCCATTGGAGGATAAAAACCGATGCTTATTGCATACTCAGGTTCTTTCTAGTTGTTAGCCTGTATGCACCTTTGCATATGTCCTTTTCTCTTCCAGGCTGTTGCCTGACCTTAAGCTGATGCTTTGGAATACAAAGGACACATCAATTAAGGAGTGAATTCCTTCTTTAGAGAACTTGGGAAAATAATTTAGGAAATAAAAAGAGGTGGGAAGGTCATGGAAAGGTTGTCCTTGCTGATTTATCTTCCCCAACAAGAAAAAGTTACTGCACAAGAGTTTCTTCACAGCCTCCTAGTTTTTCTTAGTTTAACACTTAGTCTTAAATTCTTAAAATTTCATTATCTAATACTGCTAAAGAGAGGACAGCTCTTGTTCCATCCCTGAAAAGCACAATTGTCCTCCCCTCTGGGAAAACTGATTCTTGAGAATAACTTCTTTTTCCTTGAAGATCCTTGGGGGCTGTTACTCTGTCCAGCCCCAAAGTATCTTAAGTCACTTCTGTGGTAATCTGAGGGTTCTGTCCATGTGAGGTGTGATAGCCATTGTTCATTATGTTAAAATTTCAAATAAATTTTGCCTGCTACTCCCCTCCCCAAGTAGATTTGTTTCTGAAATCCTGAAACCAGTAAGCACCTTTTCTTTGGCAGATTGATAGCTGTCAAATTTTCTGAGCAAGAAATAGGCATAGAAGAGAAAGCTGAGAAGAAACTTTCAATTTGTATTAGGAATTATTACATGGTAGGATTACTTCTTCGTTGTGCATTAACTAAAATTATCATGCACTTAAATGTAGCTGAAAATTAACCAGATTTTTATTTGCAAGGATATTTATTAGGTATTCTCATTATGGAAACTTGCATAAAGCCTGAGATATCAGTGGGTTCTTTTTAAGGATGTAGATGTTTGGGAGGCTTTCCAGGTAAGCATCAGGCTTAGCCTTTTAGACATCAGGGGAGGACAGGTGGGTCTCACCTTTTTCCAATGTTTGGGCTACTTTCTTTAAGTCTCTCTCTTTAGCTCTTGTGAATCTTGTCTCTCTTGTGCATGGTTTTTCTCTCACCTGCCTTCCTTAATCAAAAAAGGTGTAGCTCATCTTCATTAGTGATGAACTCCCCAAGATTTCTGTTTGTTTCAAGGGAGACCAGTGGCAACAATTCACCTCTTTGTTTCTCCCTCTTATATTTAGGGATGGGTTAGACTCTACCACTTCACGTGCTCCCTATTTTTCTTCTACAAGAAGGAAAAAGTCAGGAGGAGAAGTAAGGGTTGTGGTAGACAGATGAACGTCAACAGTGCAAAGCAAGACTTGCGGGATGCTCCAGGGGAGAGAAAGGAATGTGCCCTGGGCACAGAAAAGAGCTAATCTGATGGAGAAGATCAGACATGCTTCTGAAAAGAGGTGGCTTTTGAGATGGGTCTTGAAGGCTTTCAGGAACTCTCAGAAGAGCTGACAGTGAAGACAGGCCATTCAGGGAAGGAGGACATCCTGGGACTTGTTTGACAAATAACATTGGAGAGATAGTTGCTTGTAAAATTATTTAAGATGTTGTTGCACCCAGATATGGAGGTTTATAATTTAGGTAGGTTGTGGAGCATATACAGGTTTTTTAGTAGAGGAGTGTTAGCAGGGCTGTCTGGATTTTAATTTCAGTATATTTCTGTGTTTTGGCATCCCATTATTTCCCAAATTTTGCTATTCATTAGAATAATTGGTGTGGATCAGGGAGACTTTCAAGAAATCCTGATACTGAAATAGTACCCTGCACCAATTTAATCAGAATATTTGGGGTGGGGGTGATTTAGGCATCAGTGCTTTTCTAAAGATTTCTAGGTACTTTCTGCATACAGGAAAGATTGGAAACCACTGGTTTATTCCTTTAATTTTTCTTATATATATATATCCGCAGAGCACTTGTATTAAAAAAAGAAAAATTCTTGTTATACTGCCTCCTTCAAAGAGCTGTTTCTCAAACCTCTCATAACTTGTGATAAAATAAATAAATGTTTTCATTTGATACGATAGGATGGAAGTTCTTAGCCTTTTGTTTTGATGCGGAGATCCTTCCAGCCCAACAACCTTAGCTTTCCAAGATGTCAATAGATTGCTCTGGGAAAATCTCCCAAACAGCCCGCAGCAGAAAATTCAGGCATTTTACCTAGAGTAGAGTTCCTTATTCCTCGATCAGGGCATGTTTATCTTTATATGACATCTGTTGTGGGCTAATTTTAAAAATAAGGTTTTGTAACCTGATTCCCAGGCTGGGGACAGGTAGGGGCAGAATCTCATCAGAACAGAGTAGGATAATTGGTCTCCCAAGAACCAGGCCCAAATGGCATCTGGTAATCTTTGGCTTATCTGGAAGGACTCAGGTAGTTGGCATTTCCTCAAGGACATCACTCTGTGTCATGTGGTATAATTCTAGAGTAATGACATTAGAGATTAAGAAAGTCAAGGTTTTTCAGCAGTTTATATGTACTCATGTACACAATTTCTTTTTTTTAATTTTGGTACCAGGGATTAAACCAAGGGGTACTTAACCGCTGAGCCACATCCCCAGCCCTTTTTTTTTTTCTTTCACTAAGTTGCTTAGAGCCTCGCTAAGTCACTGAGGCTGGCTTTGAACTAGTGCTCTTCCTGCCTTAGCCTCCTGAGCTGCTGGGATTATAAGCATGCCAATTTCTATGATTTTTTTTTAAACCCTTGAATAAGAAAATATTTCTGACATCTGGAAAATTCCCTTATTTGGACAATCTTATTTTCTGATGCTATCAGATCAATGAGTTAAAGTTTTAAACTCTTTAGTGCCACTAAGGACTGTTGTCTTGAAAAGATTAAAAGTACATGGAAGTTGTATAATATAAGAATTAAAACTCCTAGATGCATTTAGAATGCATTTAGCTTACATCCCCACTATTTGACTTTGTAACAGTGCTTGTACTACCTTCTTGCAGCTCTAAGATTAGGCTAAACATGGCTACACTTCAACACTTACCTGGGATTTTTTTTTTTTTTCTTTTAAAGAGAGAAGGACTGTGAGAGAGAGTAAGACAGAATCAATTTTCATGGACTTTTCGTTGCTCAGACGTCATTGTGTATGTGGTGCTGGGGTTTGAACCCGAGTACCTGCACATGCAAGGCAAGTGCCATAACCGCTGAGCCACCGCTCCAGCGCCCTTCCTTGGGATTTTTAAAAAATATCTACTCAGTCATGCGTCCCAGCAATTCAAGGATCTACCCAGTATCTACCTGGGAGAAATTAAAACATGCCTACCCAAGAGCAGTGTTATTCTTAATAACCTCCCACACACAGAAAAGCAGCCCATTAGACACTGTCCAGATGTTCATCAACAGACGAATGGATAAACAAAATGAGGCAATGGGATACCATTCAACAATAAAAAGGAATGAAGTATGCTACATGTAATAACATGAGTGAACTTCAGAAACAGTAGGCTAAGTGAAAAAAAAACATAAAAGGCTACATGTTATTTGGTACTCTTACTATATGCTTTCTAGAAAAGGCAAAAGACAGCAGGTAGGGGAGATATCAGATTATGATGGTGGAGATGTTGACTACCAGTGGGCATGAGGGAACCTTTGAGTGGTGGAAATATTCTGAAGCTGGGTAGTGGTGAGGGTTAGAACCTTATGAAATCATTGACTTATGCTGGGTGAAATTTTTGGTAAGTAAATTATATTTCAGTAAAGCTATTATTTGAGAAAACACCTGGGGGCTGGAGCAGTGGCTCAGCAGTTTTGGCACTTGCCTGGCAAGCACGAGGACCCGGGTTCAAACCCCAGCACCATGTACACAACTAAGTGTTGGAGCAACTAAGGCCATGTGAAAGCTAAATAAAGTTGTTCCTCTCTTTCTCTGTCTCTCTCGCTATCCCTCTCTCTTAAAAAAACAAAACAAAAAAAAAAAAACCCACCTGGGGATAGAGCAGTGGCTCAGCAGCGAAAGCATTTGCCTGGTATTTGCAAGGATGCAGGTTGGAACCCCAGCACCATGTACACAATGAAGTGTTGGAGCAACAAAAGCCACATGAAAAACTAAATAAAATTGATCCTCTCTTAAAAAAAACACCTAACCAAGAGGAAATGTTTTCTGAGTATCCATGTGATAAGTTCCACCTGATGTACATTTCCAGCCTTGCTGAGCCCCTGGTGGTGGTGAGACATTGGATTTGGGGGAAAGTGGATGTGGTGTAAGCCAACCATCTGCATATAGGTTGAAGGGAGGCATCTGTGAAAAGGCCGAATCCTGTATCAGTTGCAGATTGCTTGGTGCTGCTGTGACAGCCTTGGTGAGCTGGGTTCTGATGCCCTCTAGAGACAGCCATCAAGAGGCAGCAGTTTCTCTTCCAAGAAATGAACAGACATTGTTAGTTGTGTGCTTGCAGATTTTCTTTAATGTGTCGGCAAGGGCTTACCTCCAAAGGCTCCAGACTTTAGGCTCAGCCCTGTATATCAAGGCACAGGACTTGCCTATTCTCTGTGACTTTGTTCTGTGGGACTTTAACACTTTAGAGAGCAGAACAGGTCACCCCACACTTGTGTGAGGTGATTCAGAGCTGATCCCATTCTTTCAACTGGCGTCAGGACCAGAAGAGAGCAGGGAAGACACCTCCCATTAGCATTTGAGCAACTTCCGTCTGCGAAAAGCTGAATAAACTACCCAGAGTAAATGGTGGAGATGAGGCTTGGACCAAAGTACCACTCAGATCCCCAGCATCTGTTTTCCTTTGCTTCCCACCCTTTCTGCAATGTATGTAGGGGGGTGTTGATACCTCATAGGGAGGACAGCTCCAAGATGGTAGCCACAAATGACACAGTTGAGTGTATGCTGTATGCTAGGTAGGCATTTGGAATAGGATGCATCCAAGTAGAGAAACAAACTTTTTTACAATATTAAAAAGGCTGCAAGCCAAGATACCAATAGCAATAAAACGTTGGCATCATAGAGCCTGTGGGAATTAAATAAACAAAAACCAAATTTTAAAAATCATCTATGAACGTAAAGACAGTGAGCTTAGAAACAATTACAAAATCACATTTACCGAGTAATTTCCTTAAATAATCATTTCCTTTAGGAAACAATGAAAATTTCAGTGTATTCATGTTGAAGATATATAGACAGGAATCTGCTGTGTAGTGTCTTGATTCTCACCTAATTATGGAAGAAATTTACGAGGAGCAGGGCTCCAAGCTAGGACTGGAAAAATGAGAGCAGTATTGACAAGCAGCTCATGAATGGCTTGATGATGATGATGATGATGATGATGATGATGATTATGATGGTGATTATTTTGGCATGGAATTGAACCCAGGGGCACTTAACCTCTGAGCCACATCCCCAGTCCTTTTTATATTTTATTTTGAGATAGGATCTTGCTAAGTTGCTGAGGCTGGATTTGAACTCATGATCTTCCCAAGTCCCTGGATTTCAGGCATGCACCACCACCCCTGGCTTAATTATTATTTTGATGAGGCTTTTATTTTATTTTTTCTTTAGCTTCAAAATGCTTGAGTTTTATTGATATGGGTATCCTGGCTCCCAACCTTCTCAACATTGTAAAAGATGTTTGTGTTTACTGTAAAACGATAATCTTGCTTTTCAAAGTGATTAATCAAGTAGGTGGAATTTCAGTGTGCCTGCCATTCATTTGTTAAATTCCTGATTTATATTCATGCTTCCTCCCGTGGGGAAAAGAATGTTTTGTTCAGAGGTATTTTCAGTGCAGTTCTATTTCCTGCTAGTGAAGTTAGTTTACTAAAAGATTGGATTGGGATGCAAGTTTGACCTGATTAATTGACTCTTAACTCCATCCCTGTAGGTTTCTTGTGCAACAAAGAGATTTTGACCCTAGAACTGTCTCAAGTACCTGGCAGCAGCCAAACCCATTGGGGTTACCAAGGACCCTGCAGTCTCCTTTGGAGCTGGAAATATTCCTTGAGCAAGAATGGGCTTATGATAGGACAAGTCTGTTTCCACCTCTGTACCCCTCCTTCAGTTGTATGGCTGACTGCATGTCCTAACCAGCCATGAGAGAGTGGACATGGATGGGCTCTGCTCTAAGCCGAACAGATCTAATCAGCCTGAGTCCCAGGACTGCCCCAGGGACACATGGCCTTGTGTTGCAGTCTGGATTCATTTTGGTCAATGTCTTAGGTTCATTTTCCAGGACATAGATGTATTAAGGAAAGAACCCTTACTAAAAGGAAGGATTGTTGATTTCAAGTTTTTGCCACTTATTTGATGACCATTAATATGCCCAGATGCCTAAAGATGGGTTTGTGAGATGCCTGGCCTGATTTCAGGTGTGCTGTCTTTGTTCTTGCTTGCTGTTTCACTGAGCCCCTATGTGGGCAGCACTCCCACCCCAGTCCCCACTATGTGTGCACAGAAAGTCCAGTGCTCAGAGAGAGCTGGGGCTTCAGGCTAGAGGGGCAGACTCCATCTCAGTTCTCTGACTCCTTTGGACATTAGGACTCTTAAAGCCAACAGAGAGCTTAAATGTCACCTGTTCATATCCCTTGTTGTCTGATGAGTTAGAAAAAGGTGCTACAAATAGAACTAAAGGACCTGACTCAGGCTGTACAGTTCATTAATAGCATTTCTGGTCCAGGGGTCTTGCCTCTGAACTCCCTCATGGTATGAACTCCCTTGTGGATATTCTTTCTTTTCTTCTTTTCTCTCTCTCTTTTTTAAAGAGAGAATGGCCAATGAGAAAGAGAATTAATTTTATTTAGTTTTTCATTGGCTTTTGTTGCTCTGACACTCCGTTGTGTATGTGGTGCTGGGTATGAGTCCGTGTCCTCAGGCATACCAGGCAAGCACCATAATCGCACCAGCCCCTCCCTTGTGAATTCTTGAGGAAATTCCAAGGCTGCTTGGCAGCACTGTAATTGTAACTAGTTCTTTGCTCTAGACGCCACTCAGGCTGAGGATGGATCAGGATGAGCCAGGCAGAGGTCCTGGTTTGGATGTAATGCAGCCCGTCAGCAGGTACGGAGAGGTGCCATAGCCTCCAGGGTAGGAGAGGGCTTCAAGGTTCTCTTTCTTCCTGGCTCTGCAGAGAGGGCCAGGGTTCTTTTCTCTGCATGGTTTTTTGTTGGGTCTGTGAGAAGATCTCAGAAATAGCTCAAAGAGCTGTACCAAGTGCTAAGCTCTGAGGGAACCCCAGGAAGTCTGAGGCTGAGGCACAGGATGGGGAGAGGAAGGAACAGACCTATCAACACAAAGGGTTTAGACCATTAACCATATCATTGTTTGCTGGTTACCTGGTAGGGGCAGGGGGTAGGGGGGCACAAAAGAGAAAGGTCTGTTGTAGGGATCTTACTTCAGACCTTCAAACTCTTGCTCCTCCCCAGAGGTTGGTTTCTCCTGACACCAGTGTCCTGCTGGTTATCCCCCATATGTTCCATTTGGTGGGCAATTTGAGCCCTGGGGGAGGAGCCATGTCCAGTCTGGTGAGCTTTGGGCCTCCGGTATCTTGCTGGAGCTCATCCACTGTTAGGTTAGTGGTTCCCCAAGCATGGTCCCAGGACTGACAGCATCAGCATCACCTGGCACATATTAGATAGGCAAATTCTCTTAGACCTCTATAGAAGGCCCTGCATTCTGAAAACAAGCTTGGTTCACACAAAATTAGGATAAACACTGCGTTGGACACATAGACTTGCGGCATCAGTGGAGGCCCAGGGTAGGGAATTGCCTATCGGGGGCATTTCTCCACCCTCATACCTCCAAGCACTAAAGCTAGGGCTTTTCAGGGTTAAAAATGTGAGGAGAAAGCAGACTAGCACTGCTGGTCTTGCTCTCCTTCCTCTCTCCCATCGTGCACTGCTTATTGGTATGGGCAGGATTTACTCCCAAGGATAATGGGAGATTTTGCAGCAAATATGTAAGCTGTTCTGGTTGGGTAGCAGAGCATGTCCTATTCTCCCATGGACTGATTTCAACTGCATTGTGTACACCTGGCTCTGAAAAAAAATAACCAAAGACATTTCTAGGGAATGATTTGAGGAGCATCCTCCCATGCAAGAAGCTTTATATGTTGGTAAGAGAGATCATCAAATTAATTAGTGTCCTATTGATTTCAGTATGTTGGCCTTGACTAATGCTATTGCCATTGCTACCAGCAGCTGTCTGCTCTTAAATGACATCAATAAGTAAATCTCTTATTGGTAAAGGAAATGTGCTATGGAACAACACACATGGCAAAGGATCTGTGTCAATTGAGGCCAGCAGGCTGGAGGTGGACATGGACATGAGCAGGTGCACTAACATCTATTTCTATGCTTCCAGGAACTACTCCTTTTATGTCTTGGACAACCAGAATTTGCAGCAGCTGTGGGACTGGGACCACCGCAACCTGACCATCAAATCCGGAAAAATGTACTTTGCTTTCAATCCCAAGCTGTGTGTTTCTGAAATTTACCGCATGGAGGAAGTGACGGGGACAAAAGGGCGCCAGAGCAAAGGGGACATAAATACCAGGAACAATGGCGAGAGAGCCTCATGTGAGTGACAATATTCAATCTACAGTGTCCTCACTAACCCTGATAACCACAGACCCGCCTCCCATAGGGCCAGGTGTTCATGGGCAGCCCTCTCCTCATTTCACCTGGAGGACTATCAGGCCGCCTTGTGTACCTAGTACCTTGCTTCCTTAGTTAACAGTGGGCAGATTCCTATTCTGTTCATGTTGATACATTTTCCTGAGCATCCGTGCATGTTTAACATTTATAAATCAATTCTTCTCAATTTCTGAAGAGTGATCACCAAATACACAGTTAAATATCTTTCTCTGCACAGGCCACAGATTTTTTTTTCTTTCTTTCTCAAAGATAGAACGGGACAGTGAGAGAGGGAGAATCAATTTTATTTATTTATTTTTTAATGTGGCTTTCATTGCTTTGACACTTTGCTGTGTATGTGGTGCTGGTGTTCAAACTCATGTCCTTGTGCATGCCAGACAAGTGTGCAACCAAAAAGCCAGCATACTCCAGCCTGAGAGCAGCAAGCCAGTTCTGCCCTGCCCTTCCCAAGGATCAGGACAGAGGACCTGGTGGGGGTTGAGGGTGGAAGGTGCTCAGATGGAAACAAACCACCTTGGGCCCTGGGCTCCTGCCTTCACACTCAGCCTCCTCTTGGCTCTCCTCACTCCACCAAAACCAAAAAATGGAGAGAACCTGCATCTTTGAGTCCATAATACTTTTAAAATTTCAAACAATATAACATTATTCTAGTGATATAATTTTGACTTTAAGGTGTCATAGACCTGAAGCTCAGCCTCTGTTCTCTAAATGTGGTTCTAGGACTGGGATGTCATAGTGTGTTTTTCCTTTAACTCTGTTTGAAAACTGCTTTTAAAAGTGCTGTAGCTTTTTTTGGCTAGATAGGGTTAAACAAGCTAATTTTCTCTCTGCCTTTAGCTTGAAAGTGTTAGGGAGAAATAGAGTAATTTATATGTTCAGGAGTGATTTGTGTGCATATGTGTACATTCACATGTGCACACATGCATGCACGCAGGAAACAATCTATGAATCTCTTAGCATTTGATCATAGCTTGTTTTGAATGTGTTCCAGTTTATCTGATTGATGCTCAGATAGCCAGAGGGGAGTTTTAGAGAGCATGTTTATGGCTAGTACCTTCACCCTCCCCACCAAATTCCCTGACTTGTTCGCTATTTAGACTACAGCCAAGTGGATGTATCAGAGTATTTTCAAAGCCAGCCAGTCTGACCTGTCAGGTCATGGATACAGGAGCCATTTCTTTTCCTTCAATAACACAATCAGGGTTTTCTCTAAATAACACTTCAGTAGGACCTGCAACATTTTCCACATCCCAATTGAACACATTTTGACCAAAAGACTTCTTACTGCGTACCATCCCCCTGGTCTCCACCACCTCAATGTATGATGGGTAAGGTGCAGACATTGAAAAGGACAACTGGTTGGAGAATTTGGGGTTTCCTTCAGGGTAATAGTTGTCAGTTGTTCTTCCTGTAGTTGGAATATGGTGCACAGAACAAGAGGGGCTTGGGCTAGCTTTCTCTCTGCACCTCATCAGCCAAGGCATCCCTCCTCCAGAGCACAGAGGGCCCAACCAGGGAAGCTGTTGCTTAATCTAGTGCAGATCTCTAACTGGAGGCTTTCAAGGGGTTCCACTGTCCTTTCAGGTTGACACCCAGGTTAGACTAAGAAAATTTCCTTTCTGTGGCTCATCTGGGGTATTGTACCTGCCTTGGGTGGTTGCACAGGAGCAGGCGGATGTCAGCAGAACTGGGGCCAATCTCTAAGAAGACTGGGTCTAGCTTGAAGGTTTACTCTCACTCAACCAGGCCCCCTTTGGCAACCAGCATCTTAGGGAGGAGTCAGGGAGATAAGCCACCTTGTTCACTGAAGTGGCCCTTCTCTTGGGTTAAGAAACGCAGGTTCTCATCCCATTTTCTGGGCATGTAGCCAGCGCAACTAACTAAACTAAACAAAAGAATGAATCTCTGAGAGCTCACACAGTGAAATGTTGGATTCTCAGTGGAAAATAAGAAAGCCACCTACAAAGTCCAGAAATAGAGCATGTACTCCAGTGTTGGGGAAAAGAGTAGTGCGCAGACAGGTGTCTTTTCAGAGATACTTGTATCTCTATCACTCATGAGGTACCTCTGTGTTCCAGGTGAAAGTGATGTCCTACATTTCACCTCTACTACCACATGGAAGAATCGCATTATCATAACCTGGCATCGATACCGGCCCCCAGACTACAGGGATCTCATCAGCTTCACTGTTTACTACAAGGAGGCGTGAGTTTCTGCATTTGGTGATGTTGGCCGGGCTGGGAGGGCCTGGTCAGTCCTTTGGTCATTGCATGCCCTAGCCGAACAGGAAGCCAATGGGATCCCTATGGAGAACCAAGCCAAATACTCCACATCCCCATGTCCTTACTATCTGTCAGGTGACAGCCATAAACAAAAAGTATCAGCTTGGGGCTTTTCATTGTTAACTGATAATTAGAGATATTTGAATAAGTTCAACCCAAAGGGGAAAAGCTTTGTTTTTTAGATAATTGGGTCAGTCCCAACTGTCATAAACTGTGAAAGGGGAACATAGTTAAAATATTGTTTCAGCCTTCATGCCCATGAACCCCTACTTTAGGAAGACCCTGCAGGAGAGTGACCGTAGACTGCTCCCTGATCATTTTGCAGTTACTCTGTCCATGGACCTCCCCAGGCTCTCCTCAAGGTCATGAGCCCTCCAAAGAAGGAAAGGAGAATGGAGAGGAACTGATGTTTATGTGTCCAGCCTTTTGTGACTTCTCCCAGAATGCACTGGGGCCTTTCCTTTTGCCATCGGATTCCATTTGCCTGCCTGTGCAGCCTTGACTTGTTCTTCCAGATTGCATCTGTCTGCCTTCTCCCTCATTTGCCTCATGAATCTAGGTGGTTTCCCCAGTCTGCCTAATTGTGCCCTTACCTAGTTTCTATCTCAAAGCATAGATCCCTTTTCCAAGTGCTTGGCTTCCTAAGAGCATGGTAGTATCTGGCACCCTTCTCTCTGCTAGAGTTGAGGTCCTAGGAATTGCTACAGCCAGTAAGCAGTGGGGAGCCCAGAATTACTGGACATTCAGTGTTTGTCTATATGGCAGTCCCTCATGACCTCTCATCATGACAGCAGGCAGGTTATGTTAATATCTGTTTCAGAAGCCAGTGGTCAGAGGCCCTTTTATCTCGTAAATATAAAATCCCTGTCCAATCATGCATCCATGCTAAATACTACATTCTGTTTGAAAGTACTACCAATACTTTGGCAATGTCGGCTGCTAATTTCACTAAGGAATAGATGGTAAATTCTGAGAGAATCTGATGATAGTTGATATATGAGATACATGGGCATCAAAATGGGCTGTGAGCAATTTAGATTATAGAAACTACTTCTGTTTTTATGTAAAAAAATCAGTTTTCTCCAAAAGTTATCCTTTAGAAATATTTGATGTTTGCATTAAAAAACTGAGCTTGGGTTTTTTTGTTGTTGTTGTTTGTTTGTTTGTTTGTTTGTTTTAATGGTGAAAAAATGTTGCCATTCAGAAGAGAGAATGTTGCATGTGTTCAGGAACAACATCTTCAATCACAGTAACAGAAGTTACTGTTTCTGGGGCAGAGTGTTCAGTTCCATTGTATGTAACTGTGGTGAACTCAGTGTCCAGTTGCTTATTTTTTTTCTTCTATACAAATCTAATTGATTGTTAATTTTATTTGGAATTCCCATTATAGACAGTGTTACATGCTTAGCCTTTGGCAGGGGGTTAAGAGCTGTAAAATATTATCTGCACTTGGTTGTCTTTCAGACCCTTCAAAAATGTCACAGAATATGATGGACAGGATGCCTGTGGCTCCAACAGCTGGAACATGGTGGATGTCGACCTCCCTCCCAACAAAGATGTGGAGCCTGGTATTTTACTGCATGGGCTAAAGCCCTGGACTCAATACGCAGTCTATGTCAAGGCTGTGACCCTCACCATGGTGGAGAATGACCACATTCGTGGGGCCAAGAGTGAAATCTTGTACATTCGCACCAATGCTTCAGGTATCTATAAGCCAGACAGGTACCTACCATCTCCTGCTGCTTTATGACCAATTGTACTTATATAGAAAAGGTGTAGTTGTAGAACTAATCATAAGAGTCACCTGTTATCTTTCTCATCTGTGGATAATACTGTATTATATTCTTTCCCCGCTGCTAACACCTTAAACTTTACTGTGCAATTTTTTGGACTTGCTTCCATCTTTTCGCTACCTGCTCTGTGCTAAAAAAATAAACCCAGGTCCTCCAAGGTCTGAGATGATTTCCTTAGAAGGCCCAACCAGGAAAATAACCTCTATAACTGCTTTCCTCGATTATTTTGATGCTTAAACCTCTGTGAACTAAAGCCATGCCAATCTGCATACCACTACTGCTTGTGGATTGGTTTTCCATTTTTATAGTCACTAGGGTTCCCAGAAGGTGGACAAAGCTCAAAAAACTGAGACCTAGTATATATATTGTGGATATTCAAAGCATTGACTGAAAATTTTCCTCCTTCACATCTGATCTTCATGTTCTAAAGCTTTTCATTTCTCAGGTCCAAAACCTAGAAACAATAAAGCAAGCATTTGTTTTTATTTTCCAAGTATATAAAGACCAGTTTAGAAGTAGGGCACTGACCTTCGTTTTTAAAGGCACATAGTAAACACACATAGCATGGGTGCCTCATAAACAACAGAAATTTATTTCTCACAGTTCCAGAGACCGAAAGTCAAGATCACGACATGTGCACATTTGGTATCTGGTGAGGACTGACTTCTTGGTTCATGGAAACAGATCTTTTCAGTGTGTCCATACATTGCCAGAAGAGTAGTAATTCTGTTTTCTAGACTCCACCCCTGTGACTGAACACCTCCTAAATGTCCTACCTCCTAATGCCATTGCCGCAGAGGATAGGATTTCCGCATATGAATTCATGGGAGGTTGAGGGTTATAGTCTACACCACTAATAAGCATTCTTGGATAATAGCTGCTCTTAAAAATAACAGGATATTTTTTAAATACCCACACGTACAATGCAAAATAAATTTGAATGGCAGAGAGGTGAGAAGAAAAAAGTGGGGAAAACCTTTTCTTCGTGCACACCTGGTTCCCCCTCCTTTCCCCTGCCCCTTTTCAGTGACTCTGTAATTGGTCACGATACTGTCACTGACCCTAAAGTGTTTATAGAAATAAATTTGGGATACACGCTGACCCTAGGCAAGGATTCAGGTAGCAGAAGTTCAAATGCAACAGAATAAGTTTTTCATCTTAACATTTAAAAGAAATCCTTCCCAGCAAATCACCGTAGCAAATTTGAGAAAAAAATAGAAAATCCTCCTTCTTATAGCAAAAAACAAAAAGTTGTTTGTTTTTTTTTTTTTAAAAGAGAGAGAGAGCTGGACAGTGAGGGAAAAAGAGAGAATCGATTTTATTTAGTTTTTCATGTGGCCTTCATTGCTCCATCTCTTTGTTGTGTACATGGTGCTGGGGTATGAACCCGTGTCCCTGTGTATGCAAGACAAGCAAGCACCGAAACCACTGAGCCACCACTCCAGCCCCAAAAAAAGTTTTTTAAAGCAGCAATATAGACCAAACCCAGGACACTCTACCACTAACCTATATCCTCATCCTTTTTTTTTTTTTTATTTTGTTTTGTTTTTTGGTGCTGGGAATTGAAGGGCACTTGACCACTGAACCACATCCACAGTCCACTTTTTTACTCTTTATTTTGATACAGGTTCATGCTAAGTTGCCTAGGGCGTAGCTAAATTGCTGAGGCTGGCTTTGAAATCACAATCTCCTGCCTCAGTCTCCTGCATTGCTGGGATTATGGGCATGCGCCATCACACATGGTACCATTCCCAGCCTTTCATTTTTTATTTTGAGACAGGAAATTTTATTTTGAGACTGAATTGCCCAGCCTGGCCATGAACTTAGAGCCCTCTGCCTCAGTGTCCTGAGTAGCTGGCATCACAGCTGTGCACCACCACGCCAGTGATAGCAGCAAATTCTTAAGAAACCTGTTTCTTTTTCACCAAAGATAGAAAACGAAGCCCTATACAGATTGACTCAGCTCACTACATTTTAGCCCCTGTCCTTACAAGAGGTAGGGACAAATAATGACTTGATTTTCTTGTTTGCTTTTTGTGACAACTGTCATTATAATATCTAGCAATAAGCTATTTGTTTTTGCAGTACCTATTTTTGGAAATCCTGAAGTGTCTGAACATCAAGTGGTTATCTTTTCTCTGAAAAACTAGTATTAGTCATAACCTTTTCCCAAAGTAGCATTCCTTAAAGGTGTTCAGATCTTTGTGTATTTTATATATCCTAAAGCTGTTTGTACCTTTCAGATTTTAAGTGATACAGTGAAGGTATCTCTTGCACCTCAGAAAAACTCAAAATTGGTGCTTTTTTGTTGAACTAATGAAAACAAAATTTTAGTGGCCCAAGGATGCATTTTCCCTATTTGCATAAGTTAGCCCTGGGTTTGGTTCTCAGTAGTAAGTAACAGTTGATTAGATTATTATACTTTGCCTGAAATGATATTCCTTTTGCTGGTAACAGAATCCTTGTTTTAAAATCAGCACTTAAACATTTTTGCATTTTTAGGCCGCTTTTCAGAGTTCCATCTCAGTGTTCCAGTGAAGCATGATTGTAGGATTGGTGAATTTCTACCCTAACAGTCTCGCCTTTTCCTCTGACCCCTCTCATGCAGGTGCAGACTTGTGCACAAGCCCTCTCACTCTCACATGCTCTGTATCCCTTGGACTACTGCCACCTTCTTTTGAGCTTCTTGACAATTTTACCAGAGATTCAGAATTTCAGATGAAATTCAAATCAGTCAATTTTACCATTTGTTAAAACTGTCAGACTTAAACACTTTGGAGAATGGCAGTGGTAATAAATGAGAAAAATCAGGTGTTTGAATTGACTGCAGATTTTAAGTCATTTGTTCTGACCCTGGCTTTGCCCCCAAAACCTTTCACATTTGCAACTCAGCAGTGTTTGTTTTTGCAGAAATTACGTGAGAATAGATGCTGTAAAAGGAAATGTTGGCATTTAAATTAATGCTTTTTCAAAACAAGGTTCAGTTTTCACTTTGTGTTTCAGTATTCATTGCTATCTCCTGTTGCAGTTCAAACTTGCAGCTTCCTGTTGGTTTGCATTGAGTACCTGACAGCCTCTACCTTAGGTTCATTCTGTTTTCTGAAATGTTCTTTGTTCTCATTTCTAGTTCCTTCCATTCCCCTGGATGTTCTCTCAGCATCAAACTCTTCTTCTCAGCTAATTGTGAAGTGGAACCCACCATCTCTGCCCAATGGTAACCTGAGTTATTACATTGTGAGATGGCAGCGGCAGCCTCAGGATGGCTACCTGTATCGTCACAATTACTGCTCCAAAGGTAAGGGTGTCAGGCGGTGGCCCAGATAGGAGGTGCAACTGTTTATGCCCGTTGTTTGAACACACCTGAAACCTGATGTTTCACCCACCAGCTACCAGTGTAGTTTCCCTACTTTAGAAACCATTAGAAACTGTAAAAGGTGCTGACAGCTATTCTTTCTCCTCACAAGCCTGTTACACTTGGCTTTCATTACCACTTTCCTTTTCGCTTCTCTTTTCTGGGAAGACAAAATCCCCATCAGGAAGTATGCTGATGGCACCATTGACATCGAAGAGGTGACAGAGAATCCCAAGACGGAAGTATGTGGTGGTGAGAAAGGGCCTTGCTGCGCTTGCCCCAAAACCGAAGCTGAGAAACAAGCTGAGAAAGAGGAGGCAGAATACCGCAAAGTCTTCGAGAATTTCCTGCATAACTCCATCTTCGTGCCCAGGTACCTATATCATTTGAACTCAGCTCTAGAATGGTGCTGCTTGTGCAGGTTCTGTGGCTTTCCTTTCCACTGAGTATTATGGGACACTGAGAGAGAGCAACAGAAGGTGACATCAGCTTGGTCAAGTAAGCAGAGCTTCTGTGGAAGCTGGTTAGCCCTGAAGAGAGAACCAGTGTGATATGTGCTACCTCAGCCACATAGCCTCCTATAGACAGCCTGTGGGGTCCCCCCATGTAGAGATGGGGAGATGAGGTTCAGAGGGATCTGGTCACTGGCCCATACTCATAGAAAGTAGCTAGAGGAACAGCCAGGATCTGGGCTCATCTCTGCCCTTCCCACTTCTCTTCAATGCCAGCAGAGGAGAAATAAATCAAGAGGGGTAGCCCAACTTCAGAACATAATCAGGTGCTCCAGACATACTTCACAAATGGGTTCTTGTGTTCTAAGTTTTGGTTTCTGTGAAGTGAGATGAACAATGGAGGAATGGAAATGTTCAATAGCAACACTGTTCATCATAGGCAAAAGACAGAAACAACTCAGTGTCCATCACCAGGTACGTGAATAAACATGTTGTGCATCCAGTCGATGGGCTAGAATTCAGCCATAGAAAGGAAGGAGATTCGGAGCCATGATACAGCATGCATGAATCCTGCAAGGTGCATGCCAAATGATGCAGACACAGAAAGATGCCATATGATTCCAGGTATATGAAACATATAGGATAGCATTTACTAGGGGCTAGGAGTAGAGTGGTGAGGGAAATGGGATAATTATTTTGTAATGAGTAGAGTTTCTGTTCGGCATAGAAAGAATGTTTTTCAAATATTGATGGTGGTTGCACAACACTCATTAATGCAATTAGTGCTATTAAATCACACACCTAGAAATAGTTACAATGGCACAAGCTTATGCTATAACTCCCTTTCTTCCTGAAGATTATGGTGCAGAATTTGGAAACAACCTCTTGTTTGAAAACTGGGCAGAGAGCTGGATTCAAACCAGTTCCCAAGTCATCGGCTTTGGTCCCTGCAATGTCCTAGCTACCAGCAGTCTGACTGGTCTGTTCTCTTCCCCTAAGGCCTTGGAAACCAGGAATTGCTGTTTATTCCAGTTACTTTGCCCTTAAAGACTTTCTTAGGTTATAACAACAAATGGATTTTAAAGTGATTTTTTTTCCCTTCTATCAAGAGTCTTTCATGATACTTGCGAAAAGGTCGGAGATAGTCATCTTTGAAGAATGAGTAAAGTAGGAAATAAAGACCTTTTAGAACTTTTGAGAATGAAAATCCTCACTGCTTGGTGGCTTTATTCCCCTCCCTTCCCTTCTCCCTTCTCCCAGTTAAAGTCACTAGAGCAATGAGTGCCCAGGAAGCTACTGCACCCCACTGGGACAGCTGCTGTTGGCTGGCAGATTATAGGGCTGCTCTTCAGGTGTTATCCTTGTGGTTCAGTGTGCACTGCTATTTTTCTTATCCATGATATCTGTGTATCATATGTGAATCCTAGAATCTGAAAGCTTAAGGATTGGAAAGAACTCAGAGATGTTTGAAACCAGAACTCAGTGAGGTTTGGTGACCTCTCTGACATCCGAATAATTTAGAATCTGGGCCTTGGACCTGTAGTCCAAGCTCACCAAAAGTTCTTTCCTTTCTTGGGTTTTTCACATGATTCACTCCACCTGGGCCAACAGAGGCTCAGTTACTGGCAGTCCCTATTGCCATATGAATGGATGAGTATAGAGTATCTCAAGCAGGCTGAGCAGGAAGTTTGTTTGTTTGCTTTTGTGGTGCTGACATTCAAACACAGGACCTATGCTAGACAAACACTACCTTCTCGGCCCCAAGAAGTTGTCTCTCTGTTCCCCATCAGAGAGTATTGATTTACACTGATGTGTTGCCTAACCAACTTGCCAGGAGTTCAGGTTGTTGGTTAAGGATTTAGAAAGTGTTTTTAGTCCATTTTCTGTTGCTGTAACAAAATATCTAGGCTGGATATGCACAAAACTCACAATTTTAGAGGAGAGAATACAGGCTAGACGGAAACCCAGAGATTTAGGGTTCTGCTTTGTTCTTTTTTAACAGCTCACTCTTGTAAGAACAACTAACTCACTACCAGCATTAATCCCTTCTGAGAGCAGCGTCCTTGGTGACCTAATTATCTTTCACTAGATCCCATCTCTTAAAGGTTCCATCATCTTTTAGTGTTACCATACTGAGGACTAAGCTTCTGACACAAGAACCCTCAAGGAACAAACCACAACAGAAAGATTTCACTAAAAGACCCTTCACTTTCAGTTGTAGTCACAAAACAATACGTTTTTTTGTCATCAGAGGTGGAACACCAGATTAAGTGATATTAAGGTAGTTGACACAAATTATTAAATAGACAAAGATTATGTAGTTGGCCCAGATGCTATTAAGGCACAGTGGTAGTGTTGTTGAGTTCGAAACAAGTTTCTTCTGTGCTACATCCCATGTGACAGATATGTTCTTCCATCCGCACAGCTGACTATCTCTGTTAAACTAAATCTGACTTGCACTTTGCTCTTTTCATGGGATGAATAACTATGTTTCATTTATAGTAAGAGGCCACAATTTTTAAGAATTTGTATTTGTATTCTTCCTCATACTGAGGCATATATCTGGTATCTGTACATATTCTGAGAAGATTCACGTAAAGAGGTGTCCAGATAACAGAATAACTGAATTATGAAGTCTTATTTTTTTTGTCTTACGGCTAAATTGTCCAAAAATTATGACTTCTTTAAATCCATTCTAAGAACAATTTATTTGGGTGCTAAAATTAAATAAGCCATGTATAGTTATTTCCAGGTGGCTCCATATGTCCTTTGTGTTTGAAGTAGAATGGAAGCTAGAGCTTATGATGTTGCTTTCTGAAGTCAATATTGGGTGATAAATATCTTCCCTTGACCACCACTGTCAATTTTCAAATCACATAGTTTTATCTAAAGCTTTGATAATGTTGAGAACTAAAAGGTTTCCAACAGGAGTAGTTCGTATCCTGGAGTGGAGTGAAATGGTACTATTTCCTATTGATCGTAACATTGGAATGTAGCTGCTGACAAAGAATTATGTATGGGGCATTTTTCTTCCCTATCCCTGTTAATGTTCTGTGCTGCTTGCTGCCCACAACCCCTTACTTAGTGTCAACAGTAACAGCTATTTAGATTCTAAAAGTGAGGTATCTGTTGAAAGTGCTTGAATGGTATAATACCAGTTCAGTAGGGAATGGTTGAGGGAGAGCATGGACACTGTACTGTTTTTGCAGTGTGTCAAACCAAGCAGCTTCTTACTTGTAGACATAAGTATGTGTTGTATGGTTTTGAAGGGAAGGCAGGAAATTTGTTCACAATGTGTTGAAAAAGATATCCCAAGCAATAAATGTGGTTTTTTGTGTCTTTTTCTTCTAGGAAGGTAGGTGGTTGGTTGGTTGGCTTGCACAGTGTGAGAATGGTGGGTTATTGGCCTAGTTTTCTAACCATTCCTTCCTGGGCATTGTGAAAACAAATGTACATGTCCCTGACCTTCCAAAAGGTTTTCTGCCTTTTGGAATGAGCCTAACTGCTGGGAAGTTTCTGCCTTTGGTAGGGCCCAAGCGTCACTATACAAAGAAAGACAGTGTGTTCTGCAGGAGAATCCATGGGCTGAGCAGACAGGGAAGTCCATGGTCTTTTCTCCTGACCTCCTACCTTCTTCCAGATTTTGGCCTAGGGACCAGCAAGAAACCTAGGTGTCCACTGAGTCTTCAGAATGCCTTCTTCCCTAAAGGAACTTTTTTCCTCCCTGCTTCTCTTGGTCATGAGATTGGCAAGCTTCCTATATTTTAAGTGTCCTCGTTTCTTTGAAGTCTTCATTTTCTCAACAGGCAAGATTCATCCCATTTGCTGCCCTATATCCTTTGCCCATTCATAAGACAAGCAGCTAGCCAGTAGCCTCAGCACCCTGTTTCTCCGTTGTGCAGTGTTCACCTGAGGGTGTTTGGTGCCCTGTCTGGATGTACCTCTTACGTTGTTTGTTTTTCTTGTTCCTGAAAAAGTTAAGAGCCTGTAAATGTTTTTAAGGTTTCTCGGGGAACCCCTTTTTATGTATCCCACCAGAACAGCAGTTGGAGGGTCACACCCTCATCTGCCCTTTTGGGTATTGTTACTCTTCCCTGAGGATTCCATGCATTCCTTTTTGCCTTTTTTTTTTTTTTTTTTTTTTTGGTTGTTTCTGTAGTTATCAAGTCCTATTCAGATCTGTGATAAAGGCTCTTCCCCTCTCCTGGGATGGGTCTTAGGGAGGCCACAAATGCCCACTGCTGAGTGGAAGGCAAAACCAGGCTCCAAAGACCTACAGGAATATGACACACACCAGGGATTGGGGGTGGGACTGTTGATTAGCAGGATCTTCCAAGAAAGGGTCCTGGAATTCCAGCACTTGCTTGCTGCTCAGATCATGGCATCTGTATTTTATTTCAGAGGGGACCAAAGAAGCCACTACTACAGGCCTTTGAATCCTTTTTGCCCTATCTAGCTAGGGCCTGAGCAACCACCTCACCTCCTGTCATAAATCTTAGTGCAACTAGTAGATTTGACCCCTGCTTATTTAACCACAAGGTCTTTGGCCAGATGGCCCTGGTGTTCTGATCAGTCAAGATACTGCCTAACTCAGAGTGTCTGTGAGAGCCCAAGGGCGGGAGCATGCGTGCTAATCCTGAGGGGTAGCATTGCAAAAGCAAGATAAATAGTGAAAAAGGAAATCCCCATGTTATTTGTTGGTTCTTATCCAAAGGGGTCGAATAGTTCCTTTTGTTACAAGGGTTAGATTTTTTTTCTTTATATTCTTTCTTACCCTAGTCAAATAAAAGACAAAAGAGGAAAAAGCAATTACAAGCTAAACTTCTTTCTTCCTTGCAGACCTGAAAGGAAGCGGAGAGATGTCATGCAAGTGGCCAACACCACCATGTCTAGCCGAAGCAGGAACACCACAGTGGTGGACACCTACAATATGACAGAGCCAGAAGAACTCGAGACAGAGTACCCGTTCTTTGAGAGCAGAGTGGATAACAAGGAGAGAACTGTTATTTCTAACCTCCAACCTTTCACTTTGTATCGTATTGATATTCACAGCTGTAATCATGAGGCAGAGAAACTGGGCTGCAGTGCCTCCAACTTTGTCTTTGCCAGAACCATGCCTGCAGGTATGGTGTGATCCAGCTAGCCCCATTGCTGACTCACTCACACTCTAGTGGAGAAGATCATGTTTTATGGACATGGGGTCTTATACCTAGTTGTAATTAGTAAGTGGTAGTCATTAGTAGACAGCCTACTGCCTACCAGCTGCCCAGGGAATAGAGCTCATGGCTCTCATTGTGTTATTTCTATCTCAGTCTTTCCATAGGAAGTACTGAAGAGCAGGGAGCTCTCTGTAGGGTCTCCTCTCCTCTGCTTGTCTCACATTTGCTTTCATACAGTCCCTGGCCTGATAAATTAGTCTGCCTCCGTCCTGCCTTCTTATAGATTCTGTATGGTCCACTGTTGGCTGCCAACTCCTAAAGTAGCCTTTGGTCCTACTTATTTGGACTTGCATTTCTCTAGTATGTGACACTGATTATTGTTCAGATAGCCATTCATGTCTTTGAAAGTGCTGTGTATGAGCAGCCAGCTCAGGAGGAGCCCATGTGGTCACTGTCCACAGTTGTGCCCATGGAGACTTGGGGAGGAGGGTTGTTCTCAATTTAGTCCAGCATTTGTCTCCCTCCTTGGGGACCTGAATTCAACTTTGTCTTTTATTGAAATTGTTGTATAGAAGGAGCAGATGACATTCCTGGCCCAGTGACTTGGGAGTCAAGGCCTGAAAACTCCATCTTTTTAAAGTGGCCAGAACCTGAGAACCCCAATGGATTGATTCTAATGTATGAAATAAAATATGGATCACAAGTCGAGGTAAGATGGGGCTGTGCTCCATGGCTGCATTGCTCTTATCAACATTGACAGCATGTGCTACGTTACACCCAAATTACCTGCTGCTTAGTTTAGCTTAGCTTAAAACAGTAAGATGGGGTGGAAAGTTGGTAAGGATTTAGGTCTTTTTAGCAGCTCCATGCCCACGTACAGAGCGAGGCTGCTTCTTATCCTCAGAACGGTTCCATTGTAGAAAATGATCTCATAGTACAGTCAAGATCAGTTTTAATAATTTTCTAGGAGCAAGATAGAGAAAAATCAATTTTCTTTACTCTTTCATCTGGTTTTTGTTTTTCTGACATTTAGTTGTGTATGTAGTTCTGGGGTTCAAACCCAGGTCCTTGTGTGTGCCAGGCAAATGCTCTACCACTGAGCCACCACCACTCCAGCCCACAGTCTTAATAATTCTTAAGTCTTCTAAAGTTCTTTTGGGTTACAGAATATTTTAATTAGTTTTTGGATATGCTTTAAATGACTCGAGGGACTACGTTTTTGTTGACAATTGGGATGATTGTTTAGGGTGGGGCTGGTCAGAGACTGGGCAGCTAGAGACACCAGTGTGGCGAGTTGATCTGGCAGGTGCCGATATCTCTGGTGATTGTAGGAAATTGATGCATATGCTTTATTTGCCCTCAGGATCAGAGAGAATGTGTATCCAGACAGGATTACAGGAAGTACGGAGGGGCCAAGCTCAACCGGCTAAACCCAGGGAACTATACAGCCCGGATTCAGGCTACCTCTCTCTCTGGGAATGGGTCGTGGACAGATCCTGTGTTCTTCTATGTCCCAGCCAAAAGTAAGGCTATTGAAGGAGTAGTGTGGTAAAACTGAAAGATGGTTGGTCCAGGATTCAGGAAGGCTGGATTGCTGAGGCTCTCTGGGTACAATATGGCCAACTCTCAGAAGGGTTACACTAAGAAGCAGTGCCTTGTCTGGGAGCTCAGCCTGGGGAATTGCTGGACTTTGGGTCCCTGCCTCATGTGACTGGTTGGAAGAGGATCTGAGCCCCTCTTTGGAATGGTACAGTCACAGTAGAGCCAGAAGAGACCTTTGCTTTAGCCCTGGTCTATGTTCAAAGCCTTTTTACATGCTAACAGTTAATAATAGTGTATTATATTCTTGAATATAATTAAGAGTAGATTTTTTAAGTGTTCTTCTTGAATATAATGAGAATAGATTATTAAGTGATCTCATCACAAAAATAAGAATATGAGATAATGCACATGTTAATTATCTCAATGCATACACATTTCAAAACATTATGAATACATATATATGTGTATGTGTGATTTTTATATGTCAAAGTAAATAAACATTTTCTTTTTAAAAAAAGTAAATAAAACAAGACCTAATGCAGTGCACCTACCTGTGATCCCAGCAACTCAGGAGGCTGAGGCAGGAGGATCGCACATTCAAAGCCAATCTCAGCAACTTAGGAAGCCCCCAAGCAATTTAGCAAAACCCTGTCTCAAAATAAAATATAAAAAGGGCTGAAGATGTGGCTCAGTGATTAAGCGCCCCTGGATTCAACCCCCTGTACCAAATAAATAAATAAAGATAAAACAAGGACTGTAGTAGTCTAGTCAATACCAAATGTCCAAAGATGTACACGATTATCTGAAAATTCTCAGTAATAGATAGCAAAAAGATAGGAGTGAATAGAATTGTAAAATGAGGTGAGATTTTATGTGTCTGGTACTATGCTATGCTTGAGTTCAGGTTTCAGAGGTAAGTAATTGCTTAGGCAATGAATTCTCCCATTTAGTTCACTTAAGCTAACCTTACCAGTTAGCTGATATGTCAGTCAGCTTTTTGTTACTGTGACAAAATACCTGAGATATCCTACTTATAAGAAGGAAAGGTTTACCTTGACTCACAGTTGCAGAGGTTTCAGTGTATGGACTGTTGTCTTCATTGTCTTTGGGCATGTGGTATTGCAGCACATTATGTTAGGGAGTGTGTGATTGAGCATATCTGCTCACCTATTGGTGGCTGGAAAGCAAAGAGAGAATGGAAGGGATTGGGGTCCCAATATTCCCTTCTAGGCACACTCTCAGTGACCTAACTTCCTATCACTAGGCCCTACCTTCTAAAGGTTCTGCGACTTCCTAATAGCACCACAGCCTGGGGACTAAGCCTTCAACTCATGGGCATTGAGGGACATTTATCCAAATTACAGCCTCTGCAACATTTGCTGTACCTTTGTCTAGAGTACTGAATTTCTTCCTCTCCCTTTGCTCTAACCCCCAGCATCCTGAGAAACAGGGCCTGGATCTGGGGTCTTGATATCAGGCTGCTGTCTTGGCTTCTGGGGCTTATTGAACTTGGTTTTTTGGGAGAGGTCATGTTCCTTTCTGCCTTTGCAGTTCCGTGTCTAACCCTGTGAGTGCCAGGATGACACTAGGGAACCCGAGAGTCCCTCTGGTGGAGTTCATCCAGTAGAAGTTGCCGTGTACAACAACAACTGCATGACAGTTTGCTGCTGGGAAGCTTTTCCTCATGTCAGACAGTACTCTCTCCCACCATAGTTTAGTCTTATTTCCTCCTTTTAATCCTCAAAGGAGATGGAAGCTTTGGAAGCTTTCTGGCACCTGCTCTCTTTTTTTAGGAACTCTGCATGTGCTCAAATACTATTAAGTTATGCTCCAAACTTCTCTTCTCCAGATTAAATATTCTCAAATCTTTTGGCCTTTTTTTTTTTGCAGCCCGGTTGCATAGACCAATTTTTTAGCCGTTTAATCAATTTGTTCTTCTCAGATATGTTCTAATTTCTCCATGTGCCTATCAAAGCATAAAACTCAAACACAGTACAACTTCACCAGTAGTACAAGTGATGTAAATACAAGAAGTAGTCTACAGACTACTTCTAGTCTAGGGGGAAACAAAGAAAGCCTCCTAACTTCCGAAATCTCAAGAGTATTTTAAGAATTGGAAGATGTAGGAGCCTGCATCATTTTGAAAAATACTTGATAAAAATATTTTTAATTAAAAAAATTAAAGCATCTTTAATAATCTTTAAAGAGTAATAATAGCTTTTAGTGGCAAAATTATCATTGACAGGTGACTTATGTTCCTCATAACTTGGTCCGTAGCGAGTTCAAAGCACATTTCCAAGTGGACATCGTGACTTGGGTGTCCAATGGGAACGTTAGGCTCCTTGTGCACAAAAATAATATCCAGATTCCTGCCCTCAAAACATCTCTTTTATCCTTGGTTTCTTAGCTCAGTCAGTAGCCCTGATCACCCAAATGAAGAACTTTACAGTTATCCTTCACTCTTCTTTCTCTCCAGCCACTCATGTTTCGTTCCAACCCCAAGTCTTGTGGATTCTGCCTCTTAACCATCTCTGGAATCCAGTCTCCCCACTGCTACAATTCAGAATCTGTGGGTTGCTTGTGTTCTGGGATTATTATAAGCTATAGCTGCAAGAAGGCTGGCTTCTCATCTTGGGACTGTGACTTACCAGCTACCTGTGTGACCCTGGGAAGGCATCATGTCTCTAATCTTGCCTGTTTATAGGAAAGGAACAGTGATTTCTTTCTGAAATCAGAACTAAGGAATGCAGAGCAGCAATATCCTCCAAACTCTTAAGATGTGGCAGTGGCCGGGGCCCCTATTCTGTCCTTGGGCACTGCAATCTTCCCAGTACATAAATCTGATCAATTCACTTCTGGCTTTGAAAACTTTCATTGACTCCTTTCAATCTTAAGAATGGAGTTGAAACCTCTGTACTTGGACAAAGCCCCTTGTTAGCTAGCCCTAACTTCTCTGTCATCATCTCTAAGCCATCCTTTTGCTCCGAAAGCCTTTTACTCCAGAGAAAGTTTATCTTTCTCCTTCAAGACTTAGGCTAAAGAAACTTTCCCCTATGGAGCTTGCCTTGTCTCCCCCTTCTCCTCTCCCTTCTCTCTGTGTCCTTGCCGTACGGACAGTCCACTTTTCTCTACCTGTTGACATACTGGTTTCCTGCATCCAGCAGAATTTTCAGGGGTGCAGATCTGAATCTCTTGTGCCCAGTTTACCATCTGCTGTACAAGTGCAGGTGGAAATTTAGAACAGACACACTGCTTGTGGTCTCAGACCTTGTGGAAAATTTAGAACAACATTGGCAAGGGGTGCCATCCAATTGTTTGAGAATGTATGTGTTTTTATTTTAAAATTTCTGTGAAACTGTGTTAAGGCAGGTTAAGGTCAGCATAGCTTGAACATTATGTTTCTGAAATGTTATTTCAGAAAATGTATGTATTTGTACTAAGTGTCATTAAACTTCATACCAAGATTATTTTGCTTTCATCCATCATTTGAGCTATTATATAAAAATATATTGTATTTAGAAAGTAACTATGTACCTCTTCACTCATTCTGCACTTTTCTTTCTTTTTTTCTTTTTTTTAAGCAGAACTGGCAATTGTACCTAGGGACCCAGAGGTGTTCTATCACAGAACAGAACTATATCCCTAACTTTTCATTTCCCATTGTTTCAAATAATTACATTTGTTTGTTATTTCTGATACCATTTACCTTCAGGAATTCCTCGGGGTGCAATATGGGAATAAAGGAAGTTTTCAGGGATTTTTTTCATATTTCCAAATACATATGAAAAAGATAAAGCAAGCAGATTGTTCACCTAGTGACATTATGTCATGTCCCCTTCATTTCTGCAGCAACATATGAAAATTTCATTCATCTGATTATTGCTCTGCCGGTCGCCATCCTGTTGATTGTGGGAGGGCTGGTGATAATGCTGTATGTCTTCCATAGAAAGAGGTGAGTGCCTGGGCCAAGTTATGATGCTTTTTGCAGCCAAGTAGTTTGATGATTTGAATGTGCGCAAAGGTCAGCTCTGAAGAAATATTGTACAGAATAGAAAACATGCTCTTATAGTCAAACATTCTTCACAGGAAACGAGAACATTCTATAATGATGTAACAACAACTAAAAGGGTTTTGGGGTTTGTTTTGTTTTTTGTTTTAACACCTCCCTTCCCTTCTGCTGGCTGACATGGAGCTTTTCCACACGTGCTGTCCAGCCCTCCCATCACATAACCTTGTTTTTTCCAATGAAGCAAGATATTTCCTTGAGATACTTCATGAAACAACAAATAAAGCAGATATAACAAAGATGAAAATATATTCATAATTATATGGAGAATAGTGTTTCTTAACCGAATTTTCTCTTTTCTTGGCAGAAATAACAGCAGGCTGGGAAATGGAGTGCTGTACGCCTCTGTGAACCCAGAGTACTTCAGTGCAGCTGATGGTAAGGGTCCTACCCAGGGTCCCTGGTGGGGGAAATCAGGAGCTTTTAGGAGTGTTGCTAACTAGGGAAGAGGTTTGTGTTATTTTGAGGTACCTTTGCACGGGATCAGTCTTTGATAACCAGCCTATCTACCTACTTACCTTTCTTGCTTGCTTGCTTACTTAATTTTTTCTTGGCAGCTCAGTCCATTTGTCAAAGATTCTGAGACTATATAGGTCGCCCTAAGGAAAAGCAGGCTTTAGGAATTAATGCTGCCAGCACAGTAATCAATATATTAGTTGCTTGAAATTTTATGCCAGAATGAAAGAAGCTTTCTGTTAACGTCTAGTCAATGGATGTGCTGACAAAACAGTCCTCTTAATCCTATTTTGGCTACAGGGTCAACCACTTATCTTTGGCTACCAAGGTCTGCTCTGCTTTATTTTGGAATTCTTCTGTTGTTTTTCTCCTGAGTATGGTCATACAATTAATGCACTCATTCACATTCCCTTTAGTAATAACTAAAGGTTCATTTAGTTAAATGGCTCAAAAGGTCTGTCTTGAAAGCTGGGTTGCACCAGTGGTTATTTCCATATTTTTTCCTTTTAGGCTTTCTTTTCTTGCTAGTACACCTAAATTGAAACATAAAGTTGTGTTGCGGGGCAGTTGCCATTGGGTCCCACAGTACTGGTACCTTTGGCACTTTGCTAGGGGCTTTTCCAAACACCGTCCCATGTTCTCCCTATCCCTCCTCTAGGTGGCCTTCCTTACACCCATCCGCAGGTGAGGAAATAAGCTCCAAAAAGGAACTTGCTCATGGTCACACAGTAAGGCAGTTGGGAAGCCAGGATGAAATTGCCCTCCCTGGCCCTTTCTACTGCGTATGGTTGGCAGTGTGAAAGACGACTGACTCTAGGGTCCCTGGGGCAGGCAGAGAAGCTGGACCCTAGGAGGGGCTAAACCAAGTTGATCAAGTGAATAAGCAAGTGTGTAACATTGGGAGACTTTATTCAGGGGGAAAAAACAGTTTATTGCTTTCTTGCCTCAGAAGTGAAAGTAGACATGCAGGAGATGTGAGATAAGTCGATATGATTATTCTAATTGATTATTCTGATTAAATGAGGAAACATAGGAAAATATTTTGGTAATTATAAAGTATTGTGTAAGTGTGTATGGTTTTACTATGATTTCTTTAATCATTTCTAACTCAATTATATTTGTAATTGAGAAACAGTCCCTTCTGAATGGTAATCAGGTGCAGAATAAGGATATTGCCCCTGTTTACATAAAGGTCTCACAAAGTTGTTTTTTCACAGGCATACATACATGTGTGTTTGTGTGTAAGACATAGAGAACATTCTGGAAGGATGAACATCACACTTACAAGAATAGTTACTTACAAAAAAAGATTATTTTTTTTTTTTAAATAACAAAAATGGGGTTGGGATGTCTCTCAAAGATAGAGCACTTGTCTGGCATTCACAAGGCCCTGGGCTGGATCAATCCCTAGCTTTGCCAAAACAAAACAGAAAAACAGCAAGAAGACAGGTATTCATTGTACTAAAAATAGCATTTTACTTTTTGGTTTTTGTTTTATTTTTGAGATAGGGCCTCTCTATGATGCCAGATCTGGTTTGGAACCCCTGGGACTCAAGTGATTCTCCTACATCAGCCTCCTCCCATAACAGGATTAGAGACATGCATCACTATGCCCAGTTCAATAATTGCCTTGAAAACGAAAGAAAAAAGAAAAGAAAAAGAAACCAAATAAAGGTGAAGGAGTCCTCCCAGACAATGGAACTGATGAAAACGGTGCAAGGTCACCTCTCTCTGAGGGTGGTTTAAGAGTATACCAGAGAATCTACTCTACTTTTAAATAAAGCACCAAAGGGTGATTTCTTCAGCTTTGATGATAAAGTGTCCAGGAAGTTTACAGAGAACATTAGTAAGATAAAGTCAGACTCTGTAACAATGACTAGAATTCAAATTTAGTGTCCTTCCAGAATCCTTTCATAATATGTCATAGTTTTTCAGAACAGAAAAGAAGCAAACTTATTGCCACCCAGGCCAACAGGTGGGAAGATCTCATTTGAACTTAATGTATTCAGCCTTTTGACAAGCACCACATAGCCGTTTTCCTCAAGGGGGAACCACATGACATTGCAGTTCAAAGGTACTTAAAAACTTCTTTCTCCCACTGCTAATCTGTATGTCACCATTCTCCAGACTACATTGAAAATCCCCTACAGGAAAGTGCTGATAACATTGTGCATGTTTATAAACCGCTACTGGCTGGTGGGGCTTAGGACTGCTGGTTAAAGTCAAAACTGTTGGGTTGAATTTAGAGAAAAGGGAACCGCCCACAGAATGAATGTGATTGGTTTTAACTCCCATGTTCTGTGGCATGCCACGTAGCTAATTCTGATAAAAGCCAGCCTGGATCCTCAGAGATAAATGTTTGGAGACAGTGACTCTTTATACCTTCAAACGGGAACTGTAAAGAACTGTATCTCCTGGCTGCCTTATATCCTTACTCCCCTAAGCAAGCTTCAGCCTCCTCTTCAGAGATGCTAACTGCCTAAGCCCTACAGAGGCCATTTGAGCACATGTATATGTTGAAAGACAAAAATGGGTATGGGAGAAAATTCAAGGAACTTAATACTGATCATGTTGGACACTTCTCAAGATATAAATTTTTATCTCCTGGTCCTAATTAATAATAAACATCTTTCTTTAAAACATCACTTGGGACATAGGGATATCCTCACACAATTGTCAGCTGCTGGTCTCTTCCATCCAGCCACAGGCCCAAGGTCACCCTCTGAAAGCAAACACAGGCATGAGCCCCGCTTCCTAGACCTCTGTTACTGAGCCAGGACTACCTCCTCCTTGCCAGGCAGTATTTTAATCTGCTAGCTGTTCTCCCTCAGCCAAGGACCTTAGCTTACAGCATTAGGAGATAATAATTATAATTGAAATCCCCTCCAGATATTATGGACTAGGTTGATCTTATTTTAATTTTTACCCTTCCTATTGGAGATGTAGGATGGAGTCGATATTTGATTTTTCTCTCTCCTCCCCCACACTGCCTTTTTTTAACCTTCTTCCTGCCTAGAATTATTTATTTTCTCAAACCAGATCAAATCTAAGCTGGAGAAGAAATCACATGCAAGCTCAGTATTTGCCATGCCCAACACCCCCAGAACTTCACCCTAGTTTGTGGGGGTGGGGGCTGGTCCCTGAAATAACAGAGTCCAGGACAAAGCCCTACAGTCACTGTCAGTTCTTCCTCAGCACCAGAGCTCAGTTACTTTGGTACCACGTTAGAGGCCAGGTGGTCAAAGGCAGGACCGGGAAACGCTGTCTAGACTAGAGTCCTTCGGATAGTAAGGTGATGCAGTTCACATAAGTAACCTCACATTTCTTAGTAGCCATACTTTAAAGAAATTTTAAAAAATGAAAAAAATTCTAATAATGTTTAACTCAGTGTACCCAGAAATAACATCAGTTTTAACATGGAATCAACATAAAAGTTATTTGATTTTTTTTTGCTAAGTCTTTGACATGTGGTGCATATTTTGTACTTAACACATGTCTCAATTGGACTAACCCCATTCAGTAGCACTTAAATAGACAGCACAAGCCTAGAGGCTCTGCTGAGGACCCTTAACACCTCTTTTAGATTCATCCAAGAAGTAGGACATTAACACCTCTCACATATACCTCTGACTTTTTTTCCATTCCAAAATGAATAGTTTCCACCTTCCTGCTGCTTCCCCCCTTTCTCTGATTTGCTTTTGAATCCATTGATGAAGACAAATAAAATCCAAACCCAGAATCTTGCTTGATCATTTCATTGTCTCCTGTGATTAACTTTCTTTTTGTTTTTAAAGTGATGAAAATAAATAAGCAAATGGAACCACTGCTTGCTGTCCTCTTCTAGGTTTTTTATGCTTCCTTGTGGAACATTCTTATATGTTGATAATGTCTTTGAATTATCTTGTAATCCTCAAAGATTTGGAATACCTGAACTTGTGCAGTCTTACTCAAATCTTTGGCAAAGGAACATTTTGGAGAAAGCCACGCAATTGTGGATTTTAGGAAATGGTATCTTGCATTATTTGGCCTGAAGTTGCACCAAAAGTTGCATTCTGTCTGGGGACTGTTTTCCATGCCTGTTCTATCCCGGTTTCTTCTCTAGTATACGTTCCTGATGAGTGGGAGGTCGCTCGAGAGAAGATCACCATGAGCCGGGAACTGGGACAGGGATCCTTTGGGATGGTCTACGAAGGAGTTGCCAAGGGTGTAGTTAAAGATGAACCAGAAACCAGGGTGGCCATCAAGACAGTAAACGAGGCTGCAAGCATGCGAGAAAGGATTGAGTTTCTCAATGAGGCTTCAGTGATGAAGGAGTTCAATTGTCACCATGTGGTAAGATCAGGTCCCTGAAAAGCCTCATTCTGACAGAATCCCCACAGAATCTCAATGTGTCCATGGCAGCACCTGTGGGTCTGGTGTCTCACCCTCCACCTTCTAGATAGTTACCCCATTGCTTCATCAGCAGAGCCTGGTTGGCAGAGGCCCTGATCCTCTGCTTCTGGCCACCAGGCTCTAGCACCACACAGGCAGCTCCAAGTATTGTAGGTAACTGTGTTGACACTCCTTCCTCACTGAGTCCTTCTCTTTTTTATTCCTTCTAGGTGCGGTTACTAGGCGTTGTATCCCAGGGCCAGCCTACACTGGTCATTATGGAGCTGATGACACGGGGGGATCTCAAAAGTTATCTCAGATCTCTGAGGCCAGAAATAGAGGTCAGTTTTGATTTTCACCAACCTCACATGTTACCTCGCGTGTGTCTTTAAAACCTCTGTATAGAAAAACTGTGTCTTTAAATCAGTTTACTTTTCAGCATCAAGTGTTTCTTGCTACAAGCTTGGTTATAGTCCCTTATGTAAAGGATTTCCCAACTGCACACAGTCCTTGATCTTTGTGAGAAGGACTTGTCCTTCCTCAGATCAATGTCCTCATAAGCAGCTCTGTGCCTTTGTGACTGTGTTTCCTCCTATCCACCCACTAGGCCCTGTGGGTGCCACCCCCTCCCCAGAGCCTTGCCTGCCTGCCTGCCTGCCTTCCTGCCAGGAGTCACCTCCTCCTCTGTGAACTTACTTCCACGTGCTCTTGATGCATCTCCTAGCATGCATTGTCCCTTGTGGTCCTCTCAGTGTCCCTTCTCCATCCCTACCCGCTTTGTCTTCAGTTTTTTCATTCAGCATGTAGCTCAGGTCCCTGTTTGTGGCAGGCATTCTTTCAACAAATGCTTATTAAAGTTCAGGGTAGGCTGGCTGGATTTTTGCCCTTGTCTTTGGGAAGTTACTAGGTTGATTTCCCACCCAGTTCTGTACACAAGTCATCTGCTTACTCACAAGTCCACAGTACACACACACACACACAAAAAAAAACAAAACAAAAAAAAAACACCCTTCCCTTCTTTTGCACTGTCAACAGTTTGTGCCTTCAAGCCTAGGAAGCCAGAGTTCTCAAACTCCACATCTGCATTTCAGGTTTGATCCTGAGTCAGTGTATTGCTTGCACTTTTTAATGATAATCACCTCAGCTGCACTATCGCTGCTTAGTCTAGCAAAAAATTTCAACCTGCTAGAGTCCTGTATAATCTTTCATTAGTCATTGTGATGTCTCCCTATTAGCCCACAAGATGTTTTTTTTTTGTTTGTTTATTTTTTTAAACTTTTTTTTAAGAGAGGGATAGTGAGAGGGAGAAAAACAAAGAATCAAATTTTATTTAGTTTTTCATGTAGCTTTTGTTGCTCTCCACTTTATTGTGTACGTGGTGCTAGGGTATGAACCCACATCCTTGTGCTTGCCAGGCAAGTGCCAGAACTTCTGAGCCACCACTCCAGCCCTGGGTTTTGTTTTTGTTTTTTGTGAGTAAGAAAGAGAGAATCAATTTTTATTTAGTTTTTCATAGCTCCAACACTTCGTTGTGTACATGGTGCTAGGGTTCAAACCCACATCTTTGAGCATGCCAGGCAAGCACCGGAACCGTGAGCCACTGCTCCAGACCCCATGAAATGTTTTTCTAACATACAGAAGCCTGACTTACAGATCCTTAATTCTAAGAGTAAGCTGATAAATGAATACTGGGAAATAATCTTAGGAATACCTGCTTTTCATTGGGCTACCTCACTGTGTCTGAAATCCTCACTTGACCCTGACTTTGTTACTAAGCACTATGCCTGCCTGCATTCCCTAGAAACAGTAACTTCCCTTTTCCCACCCCTTTTGCATTTCTATTGCCACTGTTCTTTCCCTTTTTTCTTTTTTTCTCTTTTTTTTTCTTTTCTGAGAGAGGGACAGTGAGAGAGAGAGAGAAAATCAGTTATATTTAATTTTTCATGTGGCTTTCATTGCTCCAACACTTCATTATGTACGTGGTGCTGGGATTCAAACATGTATCCCTGTGCATGCCAGGCAAGTGCTGTAACCACTGAGCCACCACTCCAGCCCCTTATTTTCTTCTTTTAATCTGCAACTTAATCATCTCCCAAGTGATAGTTCCTTATTTTAGTTCCAAGCACCTGTTCACAAATGACCTTATTTATTTGCAATACATGGTATTTGGGGTTTTTTGAGAGCCACCAGGCTGAGTGTAGCCCAAGGCTTTGAGTTGGGTGATTGATAACTGTCTCAACCTCAGTATCTTCCAGCATGGTCCCTAGCACCCCTTCATGGTAGTGCCTTTTCCTGGCTCACTTTAATTCACAAGTCAGCATGAAGGAGAAGACCTTGATCAAATACGTGACTAGAGATATAGCAGAATATTCATTACCTGCCTCATGCCAGGCACTCATTCTCCTCCTTCCCCAATTCAGGCACAGAATAAAAATTGAGAACACATGATCCTAGTGCTGGCTCTGCCACTGGTTACTATAGGCTCTTGGCCTCAGTTTCCTGATGTGTAAAGTAAGAGGGTTGGGTGAGATAGTTATTGAAGTCCTTTTAAGATCTAAAATTTGGGGTTGGGGATTTAGCTCAGTGGCAGAGTGCTTGCCTAGCATGCGCAAGGCCCTGAGTTCGGTCCTCAGCCCTGAAAAAAAAAGATCTAAAATTTACTTTTAGATTTTTTTATATTTAAATTTTGTTTAACTCATGTCAAGTATAAAAATGAGTTTGCATTTTCTGCAGTTATATTATATTATATTATATTATATTTATTATATTATATTATATTATATATTTATTATATTATATTATACTTGCTTCTACCAACGCTGATTTCAGATTTGCTCAATTACCCTGCTAAGTATAGATGCATGTGTGCTTGTCTTTAGTAGCCCTAATCAAATTAATCTTCTGCTCTCTTAAGAAGAATGAAATAATGGTAAGACTATGAACTGACAAAGTGTCAGCCCTCTCTCTTAGTGCTAAAATTAAGTTCTTTGTGTTGATTTTGTTTTTCCTATTATGAGCGAAAACTTCATAGTAAATACCTGTAATTCATACTCCATTAATTTAAGTGTTATGAGTCTTAACTTTACATTTCACCTGCACATTTCCTGGCTTGCATGTTTAAAGCTCTAAAAGATTCAAAGGAAATGTTAGGCTCTAAGGGGGGAAAGTATGACAAAAGAAGATTCCTGTGTAAAAAGAAGTGATTTTGGCTTCTCTTAGTAACATGGCGTCCACTTCTCCAGATAAGGTGAGAGATGAGTATTTTAAGTCACCAGAGACAGTCTTAATAGCTGCCTCACTCATGTATGTCCTAGAATATGGAGAACCAACCAAGAAGTGCTTGGAGGGTTGTTTCCCTGCTTCTAGATATTGGCTTTCAGTGGAAACAACCCCTCACTGGGCAAGAGCCAAAATATACTGAGCATTTGTCATGGGCTGGTGATCCTCCCAGCAGTGGACTCTGGTGGAACCCGGTGGAAAACACAAGTACAGGTACCCAGTACAGAGCCCTGACGTATTCCCAAGCCCTCATGGCCTGAGCTAGGAACACAATATGTGGAATCTGTCAGCAGAGATGGTTTTGCAGTTAAGGAAAACAAGGTAAAATCTCTCACTAGTACCCACAAAATCTAGTTACCATTTAAACTATGGGGTCATGATCAGTCTTTACACATTATTGTGGGATGGAGATACCTGGACATATGTTTTATATGACACTTTTTTCCAAATAGATTTAATATTATTTGAGGTTAGTTCTTTTCAATTCCAAAGTCAGTATGTTGCCCTCCTCTGCAAAGAGGGGATGCTTATGCCTGTTCACTGTTTTACCTTGATCTCCTCCATGGTGAGCTTCAGCTGGACTTCCTTCATTCTCAGTGCCCACAGAAAGCGGTAATCCAAGGTGAAGAAACGAGTCTTGGTATCTTTGTACCTTAGAAGTAAGTGGAAGGGAAAGGAGATTATATAGCTTCTACATGGCCTTTGTGATGTGCTCTGCTTTTATTTACCTGTGCTTTGATTACAGAAATCAAAGGAACATATAAACTAATAGGAATCTGAGTAACCAAGAATCTTTAATATCAAAAATTGCTTGTTTCACTTTCAGTGATTTTTGCCTTTCCAAAACAGAAAATGCTGGTCCCTAGGAGTGCTAATTGGTATTTCCCTTGGCAGCCCTGTGTGATGTGGATAGGGAGCAAGTATATGACTTTGCCACCAAGCAGAAGCTATGGTCTCAGTAATAATATATTCCTTATGAGTACATCCTGATTTCTTCTCAGAATGAACTATGGGGTTCAGATTGGACAAGGATGGATTGCAAACCCTGAAGAAACTTGAGGTATAAAAAATTCCTAAATTCTCATGTGAAATTTGTTTTTAAATCTCCAACAGAATAATCCAGCCCTTGCACCTCCAAGCCTAAGCAAGATGATTCAGATGGCTGGAGAGATTGCAGATGGCATGGCATATCTCAATGCCAACAAGTTTGTGCACAGAGACCTTGCTGCCCGGAATTGCATGGTGGCTGAAGATTTCACAGTCAAAATCGGAGGTATGTTCTTTGCTTTCCAGATTGAAGAAAGAACAAAATTGCAGTGTTTTAGGGATCTTGTGGAGAGGCTTTCCAGCTTATCCTGAGTGCAATATGATTGTCTTCAGTTGCTAGGCAGTCGCAAACCCTATCTCACACTAGCCCTAATCCTGAGAGCATGTGGACTCAATGGTCCAGTAATGGCCAGGATCCTGGAGGTCCCCTCTTCTAACATTTTAGGCATTTCTAGGTAAAATACCTCTCAACATTGGTTACAAAAAGAAGTAGACAGTGTCCTCAGGTGATTTCAACTTAAGAATAAAACTCACTATCTGATCTTGTGGTTTTCCTCAATTATAAGGGGAAAATGTCCTCCCAAAGGTCCATGGATTTTTTTTTTTTTTTAAGGAGAGATGGAGAGTGTGAGAGATAAGAGAGAATCAACTTTATTTTTTTAATCTGGCCTTTGTTTCTCTGATACTTGGTTGTATATGTGGTGCTGGGACTTGAACCTAGGTCCTCACGCATGCCAGGCAAGCCCTCCAACCACTGAGCCACCACTGCAGCCCCTCCCTGGAGTTTTCTAAGAGGTAAAGTGCCCTCACTTTACCTCTTAGCCCCTGGAACAGAGTAGGAGTGGTGGTAGGGACAGGTACATGGTCCCTCAATTGAATGAAGATCACTCTGCTTACTGATTTTCACAACCTGGGGTCAGTCCACTTCTATGCTCTTGAACCTGCTGTCATGACAGTTAGTGTCGTGATCTTAACTGACCATACTACCAGGTAGACCCATGTTTCCACCCCTCACTTCTTAACACCAAAGAAAGCACTGGATTGAATTTCTAAAAGGCTGAAACTTGTTTTCAGCCTTTCAGTTTGTTTTTGCTCTGGTCTTTTAACTCCCTAACAAAAACACATATAGCGTCAAGGTTGCTCAGGAAACCACTGGCTTTTACCATGACCTTTATCGTCCCACTATGATAGGATGATAGTTCATAAAAATACCAAATATTCAGACTGAAAAACTGCAGAGAAGAGTTAACATGCAAAGAAAGCTATTTACAGTTAACCTCTTTGTCTAGCTCTTGAACTGTGTGTTCTTTAAGTGTTTGCCTGCATTTAGCAATGCTTTGTTTTTCCTTTAACAATAATTTTCAATTTACATGTTTTGTTCCTTTCAGGAGAAATGAGTATCCCTTCTAGAGTGGGTTCCAAAGCAGAGATAGATGTCTTTACTTTGCATTTATTTGCAGGATCTGGAGGTGCTGGATGCACATTATAGAGCAGACATCCTTTAGTCATTGGAGTTACACATCTAGAATCTGCAGTGTGTCCATAGACCTGGCCCCTTGAGGCATCCTCAATATTTGGTGCTCCATGAAGCCCAGCTTGGCTATGCCGTCCTTAGACGGAGGGGGCCCAAGAGGCTGTCCTGCCTCCCAGGTTTCCAGAGAAGAGCCACTCTTCTTACTGATTGAATTTCCTTTGTGTAACTTGCCTGCTTTCCCATCCCTTCTTACCCCTCTTACTTGGGGGACTCAGATTGTAGCTCCTGCCCAATAACCTGAGGAACAGGTTCCTTCAGTACCATGAACCTCAGTTTCTCCACTTCTGAAATGAGAATGATAATAGGACAGAACCCCAGGAGGTTGTAGGAAGGAACCAGGCACATGCCCAGCATGGGACAGGTCCTCAGTAAATGTGAGCTCTTGTCTTCCTTCCCACCCTTCCCAGCATACTGGGGAACTCGGTTAATGCTGCCCTTGTTCCACTTTGCATCACAGTAGTATAAAATGACACTTGCCATTTTAAATCCAAATCAGCAAGGATTTTGTTTGCTATATAGCTGTGTCACCTATTTATAGTGTTATTTTCTTTGTAATTACATTTTTAAAAAAATTTTTTTAAATGTTGTATTTAGGAAAAATGGTTTTGTTATTTTCTGGGATTTATTTTCCATTTTTTGACAGCAAAGGCAAATGCTTTCATTTGCATGTCACTGGATTAATTCAAAGAAGACACTAGCACTTTTTCTTCACAAGGGTCATAAATGTTTTCCCAGTGCCCACTGTCTCATGGATTACAAGCATCGCAAATTATTTCACTGGAGCCAACCTGATGGCCTCTTAGCATGCAAGTAAATTATGTTGGTTAATGTCCAAGAAACTCTGTACTCTTTGTGTTTGCTTATAGCCTTACCTCTCTGTGTCATGGGTTAGAGACATGATGGGACATCTTTTTAAAAGTAGAGCAACCGTTTCTCCTGGGAAGGAGAATGGAAGAGTCCATGTGAGAAAAGGTTGTATGATGGGTGGAAAATCAAAATCTAACAAAGAAGCGATAATTCAGAATTATAAAGCAAACTGCCATCGAGCATAATTCTGTGACTTCTTTTAGAGACAGAAAATGCAAGAAATTTTTAAAAACCAGTGGGAGTATCATGTTGAAAAACTCTAGAGGCTTAGTATCTGTAGGGCACCTTATTGAACACGTTTGTTATTCTGAATGCTACTTTGAATATTCCCCCCTTTATTAAGCAGTGAAGCTCCTTGCTTTTCCCTGACCATGGGCCTTGCTACCAGTAAATGAAAGTCTACATTCTCTTCTTTCTTTGATCAGGTTTTAAAACTGTCTGTCACTGACGATTGGTCTATGCAATACATATTTTCTCAATAAATCTTGGGACTTCCTTGATAAACTACCTCTCATTTTAATGCAACAAGGGAAATAACTTCTTAAAGGAACCAGACTATAAATGTATTAAAAGCAGAGATTTCTCGGTATTTGTTTGTTGTGTGATTAATCATTCTTTTCTGTTTCTGCCTTATAAAATCACATACCTTCATATTGGGCCATCTCAGAGTGGAGCTAGTCTCTATCTACCTTGAATGTGGAAGAAGTGAAGGGCCCTGTGTTGTGAGAGCGACCATACCTTTGCTTCTACCCTAACTGTATGTTTTCTCTGCAACTTCCAGATTTTGGTATGACGCGAGATATCTATGAGACAGACTACTACCGGAAAGGAGGGAAAGGGTTGCTTCCTGTGCGCTGGATGTCTCCTGAGTCCCTCAAGGATGGAGTCTTCACCACTCATTCGGATGTCTGGTATGAGAGTTTTTTCTGCAAGGCAGCCCAGAGCATACAGTCTTTGCACTTGTTACCTGGTCAAACTCAGCGTTATTTTCACCTGGTCTCTGCTCTGCTCATTGCTACTCATTTCCAGTTTTTGTTCAGTGTTGTATGGGCTGCATCCCTCCATCTTTGAGGTGTTCATGTTGTTAGCAGGCTAGCTAAGGACAGAAGGGCATTTATGGAATCAACATTTCTTTTCACCTTTAGCAGATATTGATTATGCTTCTGGGAGCTGAGACATGTCTTAAGGTTTTGTTTCTCTGTTTCTCCCCTTGCCTACCTTTCCTCTTTTCCTCTTTCTCAGTAGATAGTCTGTGTATCTGTGGTGCATGTGCATACATGTATGCCTGCTTCACCTAATTGAACCTTCAGATTGCACACAATGCTTTATACCCAAAGCTTATGATTCTTAATGTATTTTCTTGTTGGTCCCATCTGCTATCTGTCCTCTCCCAATAGACATCTGTGGCTGTGGATCCATAGATGGTAATAAAAAGCAAATGTCTCCCTTAGTTATAAAAATGTCTTCTTGTAGCCTGGAGCAGTAGTTCAGTGGTTGGAGGACTTGCCTGGCAGCACAAGGACTCAGGTTCAAACCCCAACACCACATACACAACTAAGTGTCTGAGAAACAAAGGCCAGATGAAAAATTAAAGTTGACTCTTCCCCCCAACACACACTCCCTTTCCCTCTTTTTCTCCCTTCCTCTCTTCTTCCCTCCCTCCTTTCCTCCCCTTCTCTCTCATTAAAAAAAAAAAAAAAAAAAAAAAAA
>PVKS010012223.1:0-54369 GCA_004027875.1 Aplodontia rufa | reverse complement strand
ACTCAGAAGGAGATCTCCGACCTCCATGAGAAGTCCATTTAACACAGGGGTTCATTTGGGGGAAACAGAAGCATGGGGAACCAAAGGGGGGAAACAATGGAATGGCATCAGCCTTGGCTAACTGTGTGAATATACATTTGTTCTTGATTGTTTGATAATGATTCCCCCTCAATTATAAGTCCATATTCAACTAATAAAAAAAAGAACTTAATATTGTGGCAATCTTAATGCTGGAAAACTGTGTGTATGACTTGGCTGTGAGCTGTCCTCTTAAACTTTCTATGTGAATGAAGGAAAGTTCAGAGGGAAAATGATTGGATTGTGAGAGTTATAACCTAATCAGCCCATTCTAGTTTGAAATGACTGACCGGGTAGTAACTGTAAGCAGGTGCGGCATGGCTAGAGGAGATGGGTCACCGGGGGCTTGCCCTAGAAGGTGCACCTTCCTGGCTGCTATAAGTTGAGAAGCTTTGCTCCAGTTTCCTTCTGCCATGATGTTCTGCCTCATCTTGGACCCAGTATAATGGAGTTAGCTGAACAGGGACTAAACCTCTAACACCATGAGCCAAAATAAACTTTCCCTCCTCTGAATTGTTCTTGGCAGATATTTTGTTCACAGCAATGAAAAGCTGACTAACACACATTGAATATTGGATAATCTAATACCAGTTCTTGTATGGGACTTAACTCATTCTAAGGGTTTCATGTGTAGTAACACATTTATCCTCACACAACTCCACGAAGAAGAAAAGATAGACTTAGAGTGGTTATGCAATTTATCCAGGGAAACAGGTGTCATAGCCAGCATCTGAAATGACCCATGCTGGTCCAATTCCCTGCTCTCAACCCCATGCTCTCAAAATAAATAGGAGTAGCTGCAGCAAAAACATATATTTTGATGCTAAAGTAGGAAAGGCAGGAGACAGGGAGGGAGGAAGATAAAGAAGTCTCACTCAGTGTCTACTGAACTGAGAGGTGTGGTCTCCCTCCAGTCAGATATGACAGAGGGCAAATTCTGGAAAAGTGAAATTCTCAGAAATGTATCAATCTGGAGAGTTCAGTGTGAATGGGTGATGCTTCCTCACAGGCTGAACTTTCCTTTAGAGGTATTAATGGGCTGATTCAAGTTTATAGAGAGTTCTGTTTATTATGCAAAAACATACAATAATGAAACTCAGGGTTTGAGCTCCTAAATACTCTAGATCAAATCTGTCTCAGAGTTTGATATATGAATATAGGTCCCCTGCCTTCATAGCATTCTGAAAGGACCTCTGGACCATAAAGAAGGCTGATACATGAATCACCTTTGTTTTGTCTGAATGGTAATAAAACTTATTTAACAATTGAAGGTCTTAATACCAACTAAGACAAATGCTCACCTGAGGTACAGAGAGAATAAGTCACTTTTAATTGCTTTACAAGTAAATCTTTCCAGCACCAAGCTATTTACTATACTTCCCATCTCAGTAAGTCAACTCTGGATAGCTGAGTGAAATAAGTCTCTGAGGTATTTTCTTTAGACCAAGGAAACCAAGCCCTTCTTTTCAAATAAGGGGATAGAATATGAAGCCAAGATTCCTCAGATTTAAGAAAGTGGCTGGAAATCTGAGTTTGAATAGAACTTGATGAAACATTTACTCTAATGTACCCTCTAACCTGGTGGGATTAACAGATTCTGCCCTTCTGGAGAAGATAGGGGAAAAGTAGAGAAAACTGAAGGTTTCCTCTGCCCTACATTTCTCTACATTTATTTTATTTCTATTAAACCATTTGGTTTAACAGTCAAGACCAAAGGTGTGACAATCCCCTTTCTCAGAGTATCAGAAATGTGCTGCCCACACCAATGTGGCCAGTTACAAAAATTTTTACATTCCTGTTCATAAGTATTGAGCTAGGGCCAGTTAGACAAGAAGTAAAAATCTGCTACAAATGTCTGAAATTGCTCAAGAGGACCCTGAGCACACCCTGGAACCACTCCATCAGGCTGACCTCTCACCCTATATCTTACTTTGATTTATTCCCAGCCATGCTTGCCCAACTTGGGAACATCCAAAGTATACCTTGAAAAGCTTTCACAATGAGTCACAAACACCCAGTAGAGAAAAACCAACAAAAATTGAAAATGTACCCAAAAGTTGAAATTTATATTTTCACAGAAAAATAAAGTTTAAAGTCCTTAATCTAGTCCTTCAGCTCAGACATATTCATGGGGTATCTCACTCTGATACTTCGTCAAATGTAGATTATTTTTTTCAGAAGCCTTCGTATTGGTGTAACTTTTTTGGAACTCCCTAGCACTCACTCTCTCTCTCTCTCTCTCTCTTCTCTCCCTCTTTCCTTCCCCCTCACTTTCTCTCTCTTTTTCCCTCCAGTGCTGGGATTTGAATCTAGGGCCTCTCTTATGCTAGGGGAAGCATTCAGCCACTGAGCTACATTGCCAGCCCTACCCCAATCCTACTAGGGTCCCAAAGTTCCATATGGTGACCCAAGCATGACAGTAGCATCACATCCCCCTGTAAGAATTTAAAAACCTATGGGAACCCCTTTTCTAAGCAAAGGGGAGCCCTATTACTTATAACACTGTTATCTGTAGTGTGTATATAGGATCAAAAAGGGAATAAATGAGAAAACATTTTCTTAACTTCAACTTTACCAGGTTGTCAGTCATTCCAATTTAGTTACCCAGAGCTCACAACTCCTAAACCTATAAACTGGTTTAGAACAACTTTTTGCTGTTTCTCATTTTGGAGGGTAGTATATAAAATTCCCCTGCCTCCTTGAAAAATTAGAATTTTCTATGTTGCCATTTCTATTACTGACTTTTCCAAGACTCACTTCTTTTCCATCCTTAAAATCTCTTGATACCCATCTTATCCATTTCTGAAAACTTTACTATGAAAATCTTAAGCAGCCCTGGCATGGTGGCGTGCATTTACAATCCCAGCAAATCAGGACGCTGAAGCAGGAAGACAGCAAGTTCAAAGTCAGACTTGGCAACTTAGGAGGAACTGTTTTAAAATAAAATTTAAAGGGGGTACTGAGGATGTAGCTTGTAGCTTGGGAGTAAAGCATCCCTGCATTAAACCTCTAGCACCATAAAAAAAATCTCTGATCAAAAGAAAATCTTATGCATATACAAAAACAGAGAAGAGTATAATCAGGTTTAGGCAATGGGCATACTGCCCATCTTTCTTCCCCGATCACTACCACCACTTCTTTGTCCTCCTCATGAGTAATTTTAAAGCAAACTTAAAGTATCTTATAATCGCCTCTGTATTTATGATCCTTTAAAAGATACGGGCCTTTAAAATTGTTATTTTTATTAAATAAATAAGAAACAGGCCAAATGCATCTTATGTATCAATGAAAGTAGAAAAAACATGAGAAGATAGATTAGAGACATTTAGGAGCTCTTATAGATCAGGCAAGAGCTTATTCATATCAAACCTGCAACTTTTGTTGCTTGACTTTCTGCCCTTTTCCAGCCATACTCTGGTAATTCTCGGGCAACCTGTCACCTCCCTGATGGCCCCGTTGAGTAAAGAGAAAGATCCCCCAGGGACACAGTCTGCCCAAACCCTGAGAAAAGTATCATGACAAACCTGAATTATCCCCTGATGTAGGATGGGAGGTTCCCCAGCAGCTTCCTTCTATGGCCTGTCATTTATCATGTATCTACAGCTCAGGTCCTCAGGGAAATAGCCATTGCCTAGGATAAAAACCTTTAAAAAAATAAATAATTGCAATACCATTATCACAGCTAGAAATGAAATTAATAAGAATCTTAATATCAAGTATTTGAGGAGTGTTCATGTTCCCTTTGGTCCAGATGTCCTTGACCATGAGGATGCTGAAGTGAACATAGACAGGCTTGTTTGCTCCTACAGCACACTTCCCCTGCACAAACATACATGCAAGTAAGTCAGTATCTCTCCCAAACAAAGTTCACAGGCTTCCTGTCTCTCCAGTCCAGACCAAATCATTCTGCTTCCTCTTTGTTCCTACATCCCCAACAGCTTCTGAGAAATTTCATCGCAGCTGCCAATACCATTGACGAAATTCCTTGTCTGCCAGGCCTGTTTCACAATGGATACACCCACTTTGTTCCCACATTTTTTCCCTATTAGGTGGCTAAGAGCACATGTAGTGGAACCAGACTGGCCTTGTCACTTACTGCATGATTCCAGGTGAGTTAGTTGAACTCGGTGAAATGGAGTTCACAGGCAAAGAAGACCCGATGAGAGGCAGCCAATTGAGTCTGGTCTGCCTAACAAGGACAGCTGGAAGCAAGTGAGCACCCAGTGGAGATCCTCAGGCACCCTCATAATGTCCTGCTTCTGTGCAATGAACTTGTGACCTCTTGTCCTGGCTAATATTTAGGAAGATGGAGAGGGAGGCTAAGGGTGGGCGAAATGCAAAAACCATGCTGCCTCGGACATGCGCATCCTCAGGCTCCTGAGGAGAGAGGGCCAAGTCTAACCAGTAGCATTGCACTTGGAAAGAGACCCCTCCCGCAAGAGCAGCTGCCTCAGCTGTCTTGAGAGTCCCAAGGGAGACTCACCATCCCCACTTGTCTCCACCATGTCCAGATCCACGCTCTAAGCCTACAGATGTGCGTGGAGTTTGAGCTTCGTGAAATGAATCACTTCCCCCATTGTCACTGCTACATTTTCAATGGAAATTCCAGGCTTCAGAGACCTTGATGAAGGAGCCTCCACTGACCTCTCAGGCTCCGAGACATGCTAACAACTGGCTCAGAAAATCTCAAGAGAATTGATTGCTAAATTTCCAGGAACTTTTTAAGCTGATTGTTAAATATGGATATTTAAAAATTAAATTATAGAGAATTGCAATAAAAATATTAAAAAGTATGTGACATTACTTTATTTTTTAATAAGCATACCATGTAAACACCAGTTAAAATAAATGAAAAGAAATATCAGATCAAAAATTCACCTTCTATTCCTTTCCACTCATAACCTTCCCTCCTCTTCAAAGACAACAACTATCTGCACTTCACTGATGAATAAAGTGTATAATTAATAAATACTTATTCTGTCTAGAATTGATAGATATGCTGTTTTCACTTCCTGAATTGACTTATCCTACAGTATATATTGTTTAAATTACTATAGATGGACAAATTCTTTTGAATCAATAACTTTATTTTTATTTTTTCTATGTGATTCCTTGGGGCTACCCATTGGAGTTATGTTCAAGTTGCCCACATGTCTAACCAACCAGCTCGTTCACTTAGTCTTCGCTGGTTTCACTTTCTCTACTCTGATTCTATTTTCTAAAATTACTTAGCATAGAAGCTTCCTGCACCCAAGTTCCTATCTCAGAGTTTGCTTTCAGGGAATCCAGTTACCAGTTACGTACAGATCCTCATCCCAGTTGTCACCATGATCTCCTATCCTGGAAACTCTCAAAATCCTACCTATCCTCAAAAAGCCACCAAAGATCAATTCCTTTGCAAGTTTTCTTTGCCCTTTCCTTTCTTCCAGTGCTGTGGGGTCCCCTGTGCTGGCTCCCCAGTTCCGGCACTTATTGTATCCATAACCTCAGCCTTCTCGAACATGTGGAGAATATATATAACTCTTGTAATAACTGACTACTAATTCCATCAAGTGTTTCTCTTCTGAGTCTGTTTTTTCCTGTTGATTTTTTAAAATTAATCACTAAAATCTCCTGTTGGGTAACTAGTAAACTCAAAAATTGCACTAAATTATTACAGGTTGAGCACCCCCAATTGGCAAATCTGAAATCTGAGATGCTGCAAATTCAAAAACATTTTGAGTAACAACATGATGACACAGGTAGAAAATTCCATTTTATTTCACGCATAAAGTTATTTTCAAATATTGTATAAAATTATCATCAGGTTATGTGTATGAATTATAAATTATAAAATTATAAATAAATTCTGTGTTTAGACTTGGATCACATCTCAAGATATTTTATTACATATGCAAGTATTCTGAAATCTGAACAAATCAGAAATCTGAAATACTTTTGGTCCCAAGCATTTCTGATAAGGAATATTCAAGCTGTTGTAGAGTTTCAGAAAATAAGATTTCTGGAAAAAGATCTAAATATATTTTAATAATGCTCAATGCAATATAAAATTAGGGGTGATGTGTAAGATAGAAAATTTCAAAGGCCAGGAATTCAATGTTTCATGTCAATATACACATCTGACCCAAACTGTCATGTACCATGTACTGACTTCTTCCTCAGTTTCTTAAGAGAATATTAAAGTTTCAGCTCCACTAGACATTAGTGATGGAAAACAATTACATTTCCTCATTTTTCAAAGTTAAAAGTGTATATATTAAAATAAGAATCCAGATTTACTTAGAGTTTTACACAAAAATAAAAATTTTCTAAACCAACTATTTCTATTTTAGAAGCACTTTGTGGCCAAATAGATTGCAAAAGATATTAAAAGAGTGGCTTGACAGGCTGAGGCAGCAGGATTACAAGTTTGAGGCCAGCTGCAATAATTTAGCAAGACCCTTACTCAAAAAAAAATAAATAGCTCTTGAGATGTAACTCTATGATAGAGTGCCCTAATATACATATATATGTATACACACACACACACACACATATATATATACATACACATATATATGTATATATATAAACAAATATTTTAAAAGAAAAATGCTCAGTTGCTGCTTAAATTTTAGTTTCTGTTATTCAAGCACTTTATACTTTTTATTTATTGATTTATTTTTAGCAGTGCTAAAGATGAAACTCAGGGGCTCCCCTAGGCTAGGCAAGTGCTCTACTACTAAGCTATGCCTCAAACCCTATTAAAGTAATTTAAATCCTGTTTTCTTCAAACTTACTTCATATGAGAACAGCTATCCCCAAACAGAAAACTGAAACGGCTGAATAGAGTCAAGACTTGAAATCAGAGGTCCTAGGTAATTTCCTAGTCAATATTTTCAGCAAGTTACTATTAAAACCTAGCTGCTATGAGTAAACAGGTGTCCTGTCATTCAGTCATTTCAATTTACCACTTGCCTGACCAAATTAAAAAGTCAGTGCTTTAATACTAAAAATGGAATCTTGCTTACACAGAATGAGTCAAGACTCAATCAAGTTGAATTTACTCATATACAGAAAAGGGCCTAGATTTAAATGGTTTGCACTTGCAAGATGGAATCATAAATGGGTGGTTCAGGGCTGGAGCGGTGGGTCGGCAGTTAAAGCGCTTGCCCAGCATATGCAAATACACAGGTTCAAACCCCAGCACCCACATACACAACTAAGTGTCAGATCAACAAAAGCCATGTAAAAAACTAAATAAAATTGATTCTCTGTTTCTCTCTCTGTTCTTCTCTCGTTAAAAAAATAAAAATAATAAATAAATAAATAAATAAATAGGTGGTTCAAGACTGTTTTCCTAAGAGAGGTTCCTGCTAACTATGTGAATTCCTCATCCCCCAGGAAGTGGATCTCTAACGTGGACTTAAAAAAAATGCAACTGACAAGCTATTCAACTCCCGAAAGCACATAAACATCAGTTCAAATATTCATTCTATGTTTCTTCTTGAATGAATGAATGTGGGACTAGTCCACGTTTTCCTGTCTACAGGACTCTACTGTACTTTCAAACCAATTTTCTCATTTTGCCAAGGCATATAAATCATGTTATTTTACAGATAAGGAACTTAAGCCCAGAGAATTTAATTAACTAGTGCAGGGGAACAATTGGTATTCAAACCCAGAATTGATCCCTCTGCCCATTTTTTGGGTGCATTATAGTTGTAAACAATGATGGTATTTGTTGTTATGCATTTGTACATGCACACAATACATTTTCCTGTGAATGACATAATTTCTTTTTTCTTTATAGAGAAATGAACTCCACTGTGTGTGTATACCACATTTCTTATCCATGCATCCATTTATGGACACCTAGATTGGCTCCATAGTTTGGCTATTGTGAATTGCACACTATGAACATGGGTATGAATGTATCCTTATAATATGCTAACTTTTTAATTCATTTTTCCCCACATTTGTGTTGGTGCATTATAGTTGTACATAAGGATGGGGTATGTTGTTACATATTCACACATGAACACATTATAACAATATAATTTGACCAATATCCCTCCCCAGCACTTCCCTGCTCCCTCACCTGCTCCCAGATCCTGGTGCCTTTCTTCTACAGATATTCCTTTGATTTTTTTCTTTTTTTACATTTCCAGTTTTTATTGATTGCACGGGAATTATTAAGTATCTTAGAGGTGCTAAATATATTTGCCCTTTTTAATCACTCTTTTTTCCCTTTCCCTTTTCCTTTCCATCCTTCCTCCCCCTCCCCTTCTCTTTCCTCTACCATACTAGGCTTCTTTTGTATTTAACTGGTTCTTTATGTAATCTTATCCTGCCCTCTTTCTTTACTTTTTTCTAGCTTCCACAAATGAGGGAAAATATTCAACTTTTGAGTTTCTGAGTTTGACTAATTTCACTTGGCATGATATTCTCCATTTCCATCCATTTAATGGCAAAGGCCATGATTTTATTCCTTTTAATGGCTGAATAGAATGCCAGTGTGTGTGTGTGTGTGTGTTGTACATATACCACAGTTTCTTAATCCATTCATCTAATGATGGGTATCTGGGTTGATTCCATAATTTAGCTATTATGAACTGTGCTGCTATAAAGCTTGAGGTGACTGTATCACTGTAGTGGGTGGATCTTAGATCTTTTGGGAAAATAGCCAGGAGCGGGTTAGCTGGATCATATGGTGGTTCCATCCCTAATTGTTTGAGGATTTTCCATACTACTTTCCAAAGTGGTTGTATTAGACTGCAGTCCTGCCAACCATGATTCCTTTCTCCCCACAACCTCACCAATATTTACTGTTATTTATATTCTTGATCTTTGCCATTCACCGAGTATGAGATGAAATCTTAACGTAGTTTTGATTTGCATTTCCCTGATTGCTAGTGATGTTGTACATTTTTCATATATTTATTGGCATTTTGTGTTTCTTCTATTGAGAAATGTCTACCGAGTTCTTTTGCCCATTTATTGAGTTGTTTTTTTGTTTTGTTTTGGTGTTAAGACTTTTTAGTTCTTTTTATATTCTGGATATTAGTCCCCTATCAGAGGAATAGCTGGCTAAGATTTTCTCACATTGTGTAGGCTTTCTCTTCACAGTCCTAATTGTCTCCTTAGCTGTGCAGAAAATTTTTAGTTTAATGGCATTCCACTTATTGATTCTTGGTTTTATTTCTTGTGTTTGAGGGTTCTTATTAAGGAAGTCAGAAGCAGCTACTGAACAGATGTAGGATGTGATGATAATAAGAAAGGAGGAGGGAAGAAATAGAAATGAAAATGTAAAGGAAGAGTAAAAGAGAGAGCAATAGAATATGGCCATTAACAGAAGGAAAGAGAAAGAGGAACAGGAGAAACAGATGGAAAACAATACAGAACAAAAACAAAAATTACCAAAAGCCCAACTCTTAAAATGCAGAGCAAGAAAAAAATAGCTACATGTTAGAAATGTTAAAAATGAAAAAATAAAGACAGCAGCAAATATGTATATATAGATATAGATATAGATATAGATATGTCCATAAACCAATCAGCAAAAGCAAAGCAGACACACACACACACACACACACACACACACACACAAAGAATAGGAAGAGAAAAAGGAAGATTCTTAATGAAAAACTGAGTTTCCTCTCAGCTTCCATTCTCACCAGTATGAGGTAGGATGGGATGGGAGGTACTGTCACCTGGAGTTTTGTCTGCATGAACCAAATCTATGTGCTGGTCTTTTGAGGTTGTTGCAGCCTCCCGTAGCCCACCATCTTGAGTCCCATGTCTTTTTAATTCTTTAAGATAAATGCCAAGGATTGGTATAGCTGGGTCATACAGTAGTTCCATATCAAGTCTTTTTGTTTCTTTAAAAGAGAGTGTAAGAAGGAGAGAGAGAAAGAGCATCAATTTTATTTATTTTTTTCATCTGGCCTTCATTTCTCTGACACTTGGTTGTGCACGTAGTGCTGGGGTTCGAACCTGGGTCTTTATGCATGCCAGGCAAGTGCTCCAACCACTGAGAAACCACTCCAGCCCCCAATATCTAATTTTTTGAGGAACCTCTATAATGATTTCCAAATTATTCTACTAACGTATAATCCAAACAACAGTGTAAATGTGTTCCTTTTTCCTCCACATAGTCTCCAGCATTTATTATTGTTTCTATTCTTCATGATTGTGATTTTGACTGATGTGAGATGAAATCTCAGTGCAGTTTTGATTTGCATTTCCATAATTTCTAATGATATGGAGTATTTTTTCATATATTTGTTGTCATTTCTTATTTTGAGAAGTGTCTGTTTAATTCATTTGCCCATTTATTAATTGTTTTTTTTTTGGTGTTATATTTTGAGTTCTTTATTCTGGATATTAATCAGCTATCAGAAGAGTAGCCAGTAAAGATTTTCTCCAATTCTCTATGCTCTCTGTTCACATTCTTCTTTCCTTTATTGTGAAGAAGGTTTTTATTTCATGCCATCCCATTTATTAACTCTTGGCATTATTTCGTGAGCTTTAGGGGTCCAATTAAGAATGTCATTGACTATTCCTATATGCTAAAGTGTTGACCTAATGTTTTCTTGTAGGAGTTGCATAATTTCTGCTCTTATTCCTGATTCCTGAGTCTTTAATCCATTTTGAGTTTATTTTTATGCAGGGTGATAAGTGTCTAGCCTCATTTTTCTACATATGGATAGCCAGTTTTCTTAGCACCATTAAAAGGCTGTCTTTTAATTGTGGTGTATGTATACATATAGAATGGAGTTCTACTCAGCTATTAAAAAGTATAAAATTATCATATTTGCTGGTAAATGGATAGAAATGGAGAATATCATGCTAAGTGAAATTAGCCAAACTCAGACACTCAAAGGTTGAATGTTTTCTCTGATATGCAGAAGCTAGAGTAAAATAAAGGAAAGGGGGAGAGAAAGAAAAGATTACATAAAGAACCAAACAAATACAAATTAATAGAAGAGCTAAAGGAGGTCTAGTAGGGGAGAGGAAACAGGAGGGGAAAGGGGAAGAAGGATGGGAGGGGAAATGAAGAAGGAAAAGAGTGGGAATCATAAACCAAAACTGATTTCCCTGCATGTACACATTTGTCAGGATGAACCCAACAACTATGTATAACCACATCACTAATAAAACAAACAAAAAAATCAAAGGAGGATCTGTAGAGAAAAGGGACCAAGGGGAAAGAGGTAAGTAGGGAGGGGGTTGATATTGACCAAATTATATTGTTACACTATGTGCACGTACAGGTATGTAGCAACAAATTCCATCAATATGTACAATTATAATGCACCAATAAAAATTTTATTAAAAATTTTATTAATTTTAGATTTCTTTCTTTTTCTTTGGTTAGTTTTGCTAAGGGCTTAACAATCTTATTTCCCTTTTCAAAGAACCAGTATTTCACTAACGTTTAATTTGATTCTGTTTTTCATTGCTTAGCTACTCTTCAATTGAAATTTATTCATTTGTGAGTCCTGGAATTTGATTTTTATTTTTTCTTTGCAGAGTATTTCTTTTAGCTCTGTATTGCCAGCTTATTGTGAGGAATTCTTTTAGTTTCTCCTTATCTTGGAAGGTTTTTCTTTCTTTTTTCTTATCTTTTTTTTTTTTTAAGGATAGCTTTGCTGGACATAGCAATCTTGGTTGACAGTAATTTTCATTCAGGACTTGAGACACATCATTTCAAGACTTTAGAACACAGACTTTAGAGTTTGTGCTGAGAAATGAGAAGCAATTCTAATTGGCTTCCCTCTACATTTGACCGGACATTTTTCTCTTAAGGCTTTTAAAATTCTATCCTTTTTCTGTATGTTAGGCATTTTAATCATAATGTGTCATAGAGAAGATTTTTTTTAATTTTGTCTATTTGGGTTTCTGAATGCATTCTGTATCTTGATTCATTCTTAAGGTTTTTCTGTTATTGTTTCCCTGAAGAGTTTATTCATTCCATTAGCCTGCGTTTCAAAACCTTCCTCAATTCCAATGATTTTACATTTGATCTCTTAATGTTGTCCCAGAGTTCCTGTATATACTAATGATGATTACTTATTTTCTTTTTTAATACTGTCTGAATGTTCCAGACTGGCCACTTTGTTTTCTAGCTCTGAGATTTTTGTCTTCAGCATGGTCTACTCTATTAGGGAGACTTTCAACTCAACATTTATTTCATTTATTTCTTTCATTTATAAGATTTCTTTTTGATTCTTTTTCAGTATCTCTATCTCCTTATTAAATTTCCCATTCATGTTCTGTAATAATTTTTCTAATTCTTTCAATTATTTTTTCAGTGTTCTCTTGGAATTCATTGACATTTTTATAATCATTCTTTTGAATTATTTTTATCAATTAAAAATCTTTGAAGATAGTTGCAGGTGAATTATGAACTTTTTAAAATTAATTTTAAAGAGAGAAGAAGAGTAAGAGAGAGAAAAAGGGAATCAATTTTATTTAGCTTTTCATGTGGCCTTCATTGCTCCAACATTTATTGTGTAGGTGGTGCTAGAGTTCCAGCTCATGTCCTTGCTCATTTCAGGCAAGTGCTAAACTGCTGAGCCACCACTCCAGCCCAAATTACAAAATTTGAAGGTGTTGTGCTACTTTATTCTTGTATTCCTGTGGTGGGTTTTATGTAGCAATTGGAATGAATTTCTCTTCCACTCATGTGTGGCCACAACCTTATCTTGCCAAAGTGTACTTATGATCTAGAGTGAGACAGCCTGGGTAGGTGTGGTTTTGTGTTAATTCTGTTTTTGTTGTAGCAGTGGATGTCCATCAGTGGCACCAGAGGGCCCACCCTTAGACATTCCTCCTTGGAGTCTGATCATTAATTTGGGGTTTTGTGTATTCTATGCTTTGTATTAAAATATAGCTGAAATTTGAGTGTCATTAATTTTGTATAGAGTGTACTCTCTTTTTGTTGACTTTAGATTAGCAACAGAATATCTGCACTATGAACTTGTAGTATCCCTATAGTTTCCAAGTACCTCACCAAATAGGGGAAATAAAAATTAGCAACAACCAATACATCCATATGCATCCTTAAAATAAATACCTGTTTCTCACTAAGATATCTACAATATTAATTACCGTAGAGAGAGAGAGAGAGAGAGAGAGACAGAGAACAGGAATGGTGGGGTCAGCAATTGCCAACAGCAAAAACAATAAATAACCATGAACTAGTTTTGGCATTAAAGCAAACAGAAGATATCAACTATGTCAACTTCAGCACTAATAATGGCAACAAAATAAATTTGGGGGTCAGGAGTTACAGAAACCTAATAGTTCTAAAAGATGGTAAAAAAAATACAGTTTATTAAGAGAAAACAAAGTGGTATAGAGAGGTAGAGAATTTACAATGTTCAAAAAGTGAACAGAGAGAATACAGAAGAGATGTGGCAGGTGATAGAAGAAAGGGGGCAAATAGAGAAAAATAAAGAAAGAGAGAAAGAAAGAACAAGAGAACTTTTCTGCTAGTGGAGAGAAAAGAGGTCAGAAAGAGAAACAAATAAATACAAAACAAAAATAAAGAAACCCAAAACTCTACCTCTCAAAAGACAAGGAAAAACATATTGAAAATGTTAAAAATGAGAAAAAAGAAATAAATATGTGTGTGTACATATATACATACATATGTATGTCCATGAACCAATCAGCACAGAAAAAAAAAACCCTACACAACAAATAATTAGAGAAAAGATTTACAATAAAAAATGAAAAAATAATGTCTCCTCTAAATTGGTCAAAATAGTTGACAAGAATGCCCAACTGTACTTCTTTCTGTTTCTTCTAGGGATAAGAGAGTAATATCAAGGCTCGAGGTTGTTAACATCTTCCTCTTTCTGTTCTGTCCACTGAGCTGCCAGCTGGAGTGCACTAATACTGAAGCTTCCCTTCTCACCAATTTAAGGTAAGGTGGAATGGGAAGTACTGTCAGTTGGACTTGTATTAGCACAGACTTGATCTGTGCACTCCGGGGGGGACTGGTGCAGAGCACTATGAAGGGAGTGAGTTCCAGCTGCTGGGGCTTAGGTCTAAATCAGGCCTTAGGGACTTTATTGGGTGGTTTCTTCTCTGAATTAGATCAACACACCCCTAGAGCTTGGGACATGCCAGTCTGCTGGGAGATCAGATCTCAGGACATTCCCAAGAATTCTACTCATGGGGTAGGGGAGTCAATCTTCCACCCACTTGGCTGCCCTTGAATACCACTTTCCCAGGTTTATTCCCTGCATGTATCTACACTGGCCTGTTGAGATTCCTAAGCCCCCTCATCTGGTCACAGGAGCCACAGACTCAAAGGAAAAGTGAATTGGGATTCCCCTCACTTTTCTGACTTGAATCCCCCAGAGTACAATCTTTCCTGAGTCTGCTTCACTCTCTTTCTGCTAGGTACACCCAAGGTCACAAGGTAGGCGGTTGCCAGGACAATGTGGCAATGTGTGCTATGATCTCCTGCTCCCACAGCATCTGCAGCATTTCTGCCTCAAGAGGGCTCCTGCCTCAACTCTCTGTGGCCAGTTGAGCAAAAGAGCACTTTTCAACACCAGTGCACAGTGCAGCCTCCGGTTCAACTAAGTTCAAGTTGCTCTTCTGATATACAGGCTGTTCTATATCAAATTTGTTCATGGTGTTTCTGCATTATCCTTCCCCTCTGTGGTGAATCAACACCACTGCTGCTTCTGCAACCGGTTTGGCTCCAACATACTCTCTTCTTTTTCCAATGCACCTGAATTTTTGAGTCTCTAAGACACTCTGATTGCCCAGTGTTGAATTTTTGTTTAGCCCCTCTTTTACCCATATCACTGGGAAGCAGGACTCTCACTACTTGAATCCTGAGCCATGGAGCACCTAGGAATGCAGCCTTCCTCTCATCCGCCATCTTGAATCTCCCCAGAACAGATTCGTAACCACACATCCTGAAAAGCAGGAAGAGAAAACCATTTGCTGGATTTAAACTTTTAAGAATAAACTCACTAATATACCAATTGTGACATCCAAAGTCTGAATGTATGCAGTCATGTTTTACTTAATGACAGGGATATGACTTTCTGAGAAACTGAATATTAAGCAATTTTAGTGTGTGATCATCATAGAGTATACTTATACACTTTAACTGGACATGGTCTCCTAATGCAATCCAGGCACTCACACTTGATAAACACAAGAGGCTGCAACTGATGTAGCATGGCATATTATTTTACAGTAGTTCTTTTTTTAAAAATGATTAAACAAATACATAGGACAGCAACAAAGTCATTTTTATCTAGTATAATGTATTGTTCAAAATTGTATGCGCTATATTTATATATGACTAGTAGGACAGGTTTATTTACATCAGCACCACCACACATACACATGAGTAATGCAGGGTACTATATATGACAGCTACACCACTAGGTGTAGGAATTCCTCAGCTCCACTGTAGTCATTGGGGAAGATAGTTATATATACAATCATTGACTGAAGCATTATATAACACAAGACTATGTATGCCTGTTTATAAGTTACAATTTGAGAGTTGGCTGTCCTTTCCATTTCATAATCTCTGAGGTTTATCGTTTTAAAGAAATACAGCACAGGGGCTGGAGCAGTGGCTTGGTGGTTACAGCACTTGCCCGGCATGCATGAGTACACAGGTTCAAACCCCAGCACCACGTACACAACTAAGTGTCAGAACAATGAAAGCCATGTGAAAAACTCAATAAAAATTGATTCTCTCTATCTGTCTCTCTCTTCCTGTCCTCCTCTCTTTAAAAAAAAAATAAATACAGCACAGAACAGTGTGAATCATAAGTAGACAGCTCAATTAATTTTTGAATCTCAACACATCCAAGCAGCTAGCACTTATGAAATTAAACCTTACCAGCCTCCTTCATCCTGTCTTCCTTAAGTTTGCTTTCTAAGGCAGTATTTAGAGTTTAGAATTTAAATTGGATATCTGTCAGAAGCAATAGGGAAATAATGTTTGTTTTCCAATTCAAAGATCAGAAAGAAAAAGAAAGGAGATAGGGCTTAGGGCTCAAGTGATACATTTTTAAAAACTATCTTTGGGATTCTGATTCAACACATATATAATAGGCTAATAAACATAAAGTAAATAAGACATTAATTGGAAGTCTTACAGAGCTCTAAACTAACCAAGAAAGTCAAGATTTCTACTATTGCCAGAACCCTGAAGTAGTCAAATTGTAGAGAGCAGCATACCATGTGCACGGATACGCAGAGGGAAAGGCGCTAGCATCTGGCTCTCCTCTTTCCATGTTGACCTCTTTCTGTTTGACAGTCCACTTTTGCTTTCCAGGCTAAGTTCCAAATAAAGTCCAAAGACAACTTAGGGTCAGTCTGACCACACATATTTTCCAGAGGAATGTATTATTCTTAACTTGGTGTGCCTGCAACTTCATTTTGCCAGGATGAAGTTCAGATGGAGATGTACAATACAATCTAGATGACGGTGCAAACCAAGTCATAAAGTAAAGTTGAGTAGTAGCTCCAGTTAAGGCATGAATGCACACGTATACTCCTGCACACGCAGCACCATGCTATCGTGAGCCCAGGTTCCTTCAACTGCCTACCAAGACAACGTGGGCATAGCAGTTCATCATAGCTGTTGAGCATTCTGGAAAATGCACCCCAAAACATTATGCTAACATGTTTATCAAACACTCACACACAGAGGAAAGTAAAAGAAACAGGGGGGAAAAGGAGGAAAAAAGAAAACTAAAATTCAACAACCTCGAAACCCCTTAATCTCTCTTACAATGGTTCTTGAGCATGGAATTCATGTAGCGGCATCAATGGCTGGCCCTTTAATAATTGGAAGTAAAAGTTTGTTTTACTAGGCATTTCTTTGGTAGTCATCACTACAAAATTTTCAGTGTAGGTTTCCTGTACCTGAGTCAAGAACTAGACAGGAGATCGAGTGACAAGTATTTTTCTGTACTGATAAATATTAAGCTCTCAAAGTATAAGTGACTATGCTTTTCCTTGCCTTTCAGGGCACCTTCGAAAAGAAAGGCTCTGTGGACAGAAAGTTCATATCTGCCTAACAAAGGGCAATATGTATTTTCCCCCACAATTGAACAGTTAACACCAATTCACATTATCAATTATTTCTAGTCAAATTGGTTAGAAGCCAATCACAAGAACGTGGTGTCAAAGCCCCATTCCAGTCACATCCATTCCATGGTTGCTAGTCAGTATCTCCAGGGCTCAGAACTGAAAACTCCTTCCAGTCAAAGGAGTATGTTAAATTCAATCTTAAATACTTCTACCATCTGCCAAATTTCTAGAATTCTATCTAGAATGCCATCATGTTGATGGGAAAAAGCAGTTCAGAGCCCAGGGTTGTCAGGTATTAGGTAAGTTAATTTGGTTTTGTATAAAAGGCATGGTGATCGGGCAACAGAGTACTTATCCTATTAGCAGCACAGTGGTAGCCAAGGGTCTCTGTCAGCAAGACAGGAAACGAAGCTACTGAAGATATTATTGCTCCTCCCTGCCTGCAAGATGGCTACTGATGTTACAAAGACCTTCCGGGATCAGTACCAGGTTAGCTTGTGCGAATGGACAACAGAACAGCAGGAAGCATGTCCAGCCCCCATGAGAAGTGTGCAGCCTAGGTAAGTCAGTTTCCCACAGATGAGGGTGCTCCTGCCTCTATGGGCTCAGGATCTGAATCCTAAAGCAGTTGCCAAGAAACTGTACCAACCGGTACTGCCCAACCATTAGAGGATCCACATGGAATCATAAAACACTTTAAAATGATATGACACATCAAAAATTCAAAATAGTAGTGTTCTATCAATTCTGAGCAACTAGATTTATGTTGCAAAGTGCTGTTTGAAGGAGCTGTGTTTTATTTTGAGGTGAAATAATGAGTCTAGAGGAACCAGCAGTGCATTTCTTAGAGGTCTGAATGTCAAGAATCTATCTCTAAAAGGCATTTATCAGGAACTGTCTGCTCACTCCAAGTACTTTTTCATTCACCATATGGCAATGTCTTAACACTTAAGGAAGTGTTTACACCTACACCTGTGGAAAAGCTAGGCAAAATTACAATAAAACCTGCATTGACCACACTGCTGGACTTGGCCCCATCAATGACATGGCTATAAAATTTAAAAACAGCTATATGTCATCCCCTTAAAGCATTACTGTCAGCTATCCTCAATTTCTATCACTTCTTGCAATCAAGTTTTCCATATCCTGAAGGTTACAGCTCAACAAAATGGTTCTCATATTTGCAAAAATTCCATTAAACTGGTTTTGGAATAGCTTTATAAATATCTTAGGTGATTCCACAGCATACGGTTTCTCTTTGAAATATCCTCATTCTTTCCAACTTCCTCACCCTATTAGCTACCTTTCCCTCTCCCTTTACCTCTCCTCCCCCAATCCCCCACTCTTAGAATGTGTACCCTCTCTCTCCTCTCTCTCTCTCTATTTCTTCTTTCTTTCCCTCTCTCTCTACCTCTCTTTTTGTGTGGTTCTGGCTGTTGAACCACGGCTGCTTCTACCACTGAGTTACAACTGAAGTTCCCCTGTCTTTTTTAAGATAAGGTCTCATGAAGTTGCCAAACGTGGTCTTGAACTTGCAATCCTTCTGCTCCAGCCTCCTAAGTGTCTGAGATTACAGGTGTGCACCACCACACCAGTCCTATTAGCTACTTTTATGACTGCTCTGTTAGTCAACTATATAGACATGTCTACTGAAAAAAAAATCTCCCCTGAATGGAGTTAGATGCACTTAACTTCCTTCTAATTCCAGGACAGAAATCTCTAAATAAAACTAGAAACAAGGTTAAAAACTTCATGGAGTGAACTGTGAAGGGGCAGACAGTAGATATTTTCAGACATTATGGCAACCAACACTAATTCTTTTTGGCAAGGAACTGGCCAGAGTGCAATCAAGGCACCGGTCAGACTTCAAGTCACATTTCACGAATGGCAATTTTCCATAGGAGGTAAAGTTGAAATTTTGCCTCTTGGGAAGGAGTTTAGTTTCAACATTAGAATTTTGTGCCAAACGATTGGGAAGTCTCTGCAGTTTTAAGGTTAAACTGATGGGGGTGGAGATGGGAAGAAAGGCAAATCTTTAAGGGCTTTGATTGTAGTCTCCTAAGAAGAGCATCTGGTTCCACCATTAGCAGTAAAGTGCTGCTTCCTACCACGTGGACAATCACTGTGATACCATGGGACGTTCCCACGTGCTGCATGTGAAGACCCAGGAAATTGTAGTACAACATTCCAGCTCTTATCATTAAAGTTGATGGCATGAAAACAACTGTATGAATTGCATACGGTAGACCCAAAAAAGAATAATAAATTAAGTATCATCTCTAATCCAATTAACTGTTAGTGTCTTTAACCATCTAGGTTTTAAAGTGCAGAAGGTCTTAATTAACCAAAAAATAAAAACAGACAAGAAAACTAGTGGACTCACTGAACAGCATGATGGATAATGAGGGATACAAAAAGTCAAGCCCTGGAACAGAACAGAAAGCCAAGAAATAAACCCACGCATTTACCATTGACTGATCTATGACACACATGCCAAGAACACACAATGGGTGACTATAGTTAACAATACTGTATTGTACACTTAAAAATTCAAGAGGACAGATATCACCTTAAGTGCTACCATCACAATAAAAAATGTTCAACTGTGTAGAGTGGCACCTGCCTATTATCCCAGCAACTTTGGAGGCTAAGGCAGGAAGATCTCAAGTTCAAGACCAGCCCTAGCAACTTAGGACCTCAACCTAACCTGTCTCAAAATAAAAAATAAAAGGGGCTGTGGATGTGACTCAGTGTTAAGCACCGCTGGGTCCAATTCCTGGTACCAAAACACTAAAAAAAAAAAAAAAAAAAAAACCAAAAAAAAAACATTGAGTCCTGTTAGGAGTTCAACTGAGATGAAGGACAGGCATAGGAAGAAATGAGAAGACATGAGAATTAGTTGGGGGGTGGGACAGTCAGGGAGTAAAAATCAGATGTAAGAAAAGAGGAAATGTCAAAATACCCACCAACAATAATCAAATCAGACTACTTTGTCAGAGTCTGGTGTGTAGCAGGCATAACAGCAAACAGTAATTCTGAAAAATTTTATGAACTGAAAATATTCAACACGGGGAACAAAAGCCCTATATATCCTAATGATTCCTAGGGGGGGAAAAGTAATATGCATTGAAAAAAAAATCCACAGCCCACTACAATGCTTTGCTCTTCATCTAGGACCTCAGATCTTCTTCAAAGTGTTTTAAAAGTACACAGGTCCAGGCTGCTTACTATTGGATGGGGTCCACATGTGTGCATTAACGAGGACTCACCCTAGACCCTTGTGCACAAGGAACCACTGAGTTACACCCCAGCCCAAACAGCTCTTATTTTGAAAATGATCTCAAAGTGATCTTCACCAATGTGCAGCCTACAAATCCCTGGTCTCTGGAGATTAGTGTTGAAGGTTCTGCCTATTGATCACTCCATGAATCCAACTATCTTTCCATCTTTGAGTTCCCAGCATCTAACAGGAAAGCTAGCACAGGCTAGGCTCTATGTGCATGAATAAGTAAAAAGGGAAATAAAGAAGCAGTTCAGGGGAGTCTGGATAATGGGGAGGCCCCCCCATTATCAACAGTTCTGTGCCTGTGATCATCCATTAGATTCCACGTCAAATGAACTCGACCTCTGCCTTTCTGAATGACATGAGAATGAGAAGTTGCTAAGGATGCTTTTCTGTACTCTTTTTGCTTCCTCAACAGACATTCAGCCTCCAAGACTCTTCCTTCTTCCTTCAGTTTTCCTACAACAGGACTTTTCTGTGCCCTCAGCATTTAACACTAAGTTCTTGTTTTGTTTCTTGGTTTGATTCTCAATTAGTGATGCTTTCTGTTTGACATATATCCATTTCCAATTGTGGATTTTTTTTATTTTATTTATTTTTTTGTCTGACCTTCGTTTCTTTGACACTTAGTTGTATATATGGTGCTGGGGTTTGAACCTGGGTCCTCGCACATGCCAGGCATTGCTCCTATCACTGAGCCACCATTCCAGGACCCTAGTTGTGGATTTTTGATTCATATTTGCAAAATGGAGGTCTAAGGTAAAGCCTAAGTCTTTTGAAGTTAAGAAACCAAGATCTGGGTGCTGGGTATGCCCCTTATTACTGTGTACAAACCTATTTTTAGACATCATTACTATCCAACCCAATTTAGATACATCAAAACATGCTAATCGGAAATATACTTTTTTAGCGGGTATGCTATATTGAATAGCTTGAAAATGATTGTCGAAAAGAAACATGCTTCCTATATATAATTCACACAAATAAATCTACATGTAATCAAGGCTCTCCATGAATTGTTAGATAGGTATTTTTCAATCAATTTTTAAAAGAGGATGCAAAAACTTCAAAAAGGTGGGCTGGAGCAGTGGCTCAGTGGTAGAACCCTTGCCTGGCATCCATAAGGACCCAGGTTTGAATCCCAGCTCCACATGTACAGCTGTGTGTCAAGAAAACAAAAACAAGATGAAAAAACAAATAAATAAAAATTGATTTTCTCTTTTAAAAAATATACTTCAAAAAGCTGGTGAAAATGCAAGATTTCCAATGTTAGCTGCAAATGGGGAGGGAGGAAGAAAATCCAAAATATTTAAAGTGGAAATGAAAAGTATGAAAACTGTGTATTTCTATTAAGGAAGCGATGAGATATTCTTAGAACTAAGAACCACAAATTGTCCAAAAAAAAATAAGGTGAAAAAAATTTTGGAATATTCATGTCTTGCTGCTCTACTGTGTATAACATTGCATTACCAAATTAGAATGGAGTAATTCTACTTCCAAAAAGAAGATAAAGTCTACTTTTATGATATAAATTAAAATAGTATAAAAATATTCTTATTTAGGCTATCTGAAAGAAAAATCTAGGTGTTATTTATTATGTAATTTAAGGGAAAATCAAATACCTCACCAATCCAAGCAAGTCCCACACTTGATGTAGGTCCCACCACAGGTACAGAAACAGAGAAAGTCAAAACTATGCAAATGGAATAAGATTTTCCTACAGAATATGTATTATAACAGAAGTAATATTCTGAACCAAGGTCTGACTTTTTTATTCTTTTTTCAGTGACTGCAATATTCTTTTTAATCTATTGGAAATTAAATGCCAGTAGAAGGTTCTTTAGGTTTAAATAAATCAAATATGATATTAAATTAGTGTGAATCAGCATCACCATCAACTGCAAAATAATAACTCATCTTACCTCTTGCTGATTCATGCCTTACTTTTATATCAATAAATCAGTTGGCAAAAAAAGACCTTTATCATGGTAATGAAATAAAGAGCTCTTTTGGGAAAACAAACAGGTAAATAAGAAGAGGAATCTTTAGAGGGAGACTTTTTAGTCCACTGGAGAGTAGAAGGAATAGATTCAGGAACATTCTCTTAGCAGGAGTAAGCAGCAATGACCATACCCACTGATCCATGATAGAAAGTCCTTCTGGTCTGTGATTAGTCCCTTCTTCATCTGTCGCTTTTTGTGTTACATGTTTCGTCTTCTGATTTTCTCCACTTAAAAAAAAAAGTCATAGCAATACAGTGCTTGACTGGATCCCCAAATCACACACACACAAAAAAAAAACCATTTCTTTCTCATGCTCATGTGATGGCCAATAACATTACAGCACCATTGCCCTTCATCAAACTTGGGGTGGGATCCTTCATTTTAACTATTATAACAGACAAATGAAATACCGTTGCCCTAACCAGAAGCTTTTTTTTATAATTTTATTTTTTATTGAGGAGTTGAGTCACAGAAGCATATAAGGTAACAATATGATATGCACTTGATTCTAATCCAGAGTCACTCCCACATCACCCACCCCCAGTCTCTTGATTCTTCTGTACTTCCCCCCATAACAGCTATAAATGTGTGTGTGTGTGTGTATACAAGATTGTGAATTTTCCAGCATTAAATGATTAAAGTATCATTTGGCTTCTCCAGAGGGGGTATAGAGTATGCTACATTGTTGATTATCTCCCTAGATCCCTCCTTATCTTCCCTCCCTCTCCAATCCCACCCACCTCCCCCCTCACACACGTATCTATGGTTCCCCTAGATTATGTGTTGCTACAACTTTGGTGGGTTTAGTACAAGAGCATGACTATCTTTCACACAATCCTGGGTTTTGCTCTAGCCGCCACAAATGAGGGAAAACATTTGTCCCTTGAGTGTCTGAGTTTGGCTATTTCACTCCACATCATTTCCTCCATTGCCATCCATTTACCTTTAAAGGCCATAATATCATTGTATATAATAGCTGAATAGAATTCCATTATCCCAGAGCTTTTGGATCCATTCATCCTGTGAGGGACATATAGGTTAATTCCACAATTTAGCTATTGTAAATTGAGCTGCTATGAACACTGATTTTGCTGTGTCACTATAATGTGCTGATTCTAGCTTATCTGGAAAAATACCCAGAAGAGGGAAAGCGGGGTTGTATGGTAGATCCATCCCTAATTTTTTGAGGAGTCTCCACACTGCTTTCTAGAGTGGCTGGACCAGTCTGCAGCTCCACCAAAAGTGTGCTAGTCTTCCAATCTCCCCACAACCCTTCCAGTATCTGTTACTGTTTATATTCTTCATCTTTGCCAATCTGAATGGAATGAGATGAAATCTTAATGTAGTTTTGATTTGCATTTCTATGATTAGTAGTGATTTAGAACATTTTCTCATGTATTCATTGGCTTCCTCTATTGGGAAGTTTCTATTTAGCTCTCTGGCCCATTTGTTGATTGGATTGTTTGTGTTTTTGGTATTGAGATTTTTGAGTTCTTTGTAATTTTTTATATTAGTCCCCTGTCTGAGGAAACACAGGCCATGATTATCTCCCATTCTGTAGGTTGTCTCTTGACAGTTTTGATCACTTCCTTGGCTGAGCAAAAGCTTTTTAATTTAATGGTACCCCACTCATTAATTCTTGACTTTACTTTTTTCACTTTGGGGTCTTGTTGAGAAAGTTGTTGCCAACTCCCATATACTGAAGTGTTGATAATAGTTTTTCTCCTAGCAGTTGTATGGTAACTATTTTAACTCCTAGTTCTGATCCATTTTGATTTGATTTTTGTGCAAGATGAGAGATAAGGATCTAATTTCAGCTTCTTGCAAATGCCAGTCCAGTTTGTCCAGCACCATTTGTTGAATAGGCTGTCATTCCTGCATGTTATATTTTGATCACCTTTGTAAATATCAGATGTTTGAAGATTTGTGGATTTTTTCAGAATCTTCTATTCTCTTCCACTGGTCTTCATTCCTATAACCAGAAGCTGTTTAACTTTACTGAAACCAAAACTATCCCATTTGAAGGCAGTCACCTCACTCCATTTGACTATGAAACTTCTCTAAGCCCCTCCTGTACCCCTTGTACTGTCTATCTAGTTCTGTTTAAAACGTGTTTATCAGCAAGCACAAGAACATCAATCTCATCATTTTGGCCTCAAGACGCAATCCTTTGGCTGCTACTGTGTCTTTCCTCCCCCTCCTCCACCTGCCACCCACCCCCTCTCTGCCTCCTCTTCCTGTCTTGCTGCATCATTCACTTGTCCCCCTGGCCAAGAGCCCCACACAATGCTGCTGCTGAGCAGGATACCCTGGCAAAGGTGTGCTCAGGTTCTAATGAAGACAAGCCTGCCTTTGAGTGAAAAGCTTCCGAGAGCAGAGCCAGAGCAGACTGCCAGGCACACACAAGTTCACTCCTCCTTGTATGGCCAGCCTCCTGGGGCCCAGTCCCACTCATAAGTGATGGGAATACTAAGAGGCAGCTCATGCTAAGAACAACACAGCTGTGGAAATAGCGGTGCCTTGTCTTCCCTCTTACTGGCTCTGTGATCTTCTAATCACTGCTTCACCTATTTTAACACAGGAAAAATGATGCCTAGATTTATTATTATTCAGACAATAAAAACTGGAATGCAATACAGGAATCCATAAGAAATACGTTATAAGGTATCTTGGACACCTACCCAGGGATTCTATGCATCCACTGAGATTTAACATCATAGTCAAAGACAGTCTTCTTTTTAAACAGTCTTCTTTTTAAAAAGGTATTTTGCACTCAAATTTTTAAGGTTAAAAAGTTGAAAAAAAAATACCAGCTAGCACTATAGCTTTTGTGCTTAAAATTTTCAAGTTAAGATTCAATTTCGATAACTACTTGTTTTTGCTATTTTTGAAAAACACATGACTATTATCTCTATTTACAAGATTTAAATTCTAGAAGAGAACATAATGAGGGTTGCATATTAAGCATACTGGAAATCAGAACTGAGGTAGCTGAAGACATACTCACCAGGTGGTAGAGTTCTACTTGAACTTGGAGAAGCTATGTAAGGGATTGGGCTGGACACAGTGCGAAGTCTTAATCCTTGTGTGTACATCTCATTAAAATACCTAAGACGAGAGAAGGGGAAATGATCAGAACCATCTGCACTTAACTAGCTCATAAAAGAGCTCCTAGGAGAAAGTGTTTGGAGTTTACATCTTAAATCAAAATCAGATTGTTCAGAATGATATTGTAGCTAGGAGACATTTATAATATGGACTCCCAAGTCATACTCCTCCGCTGTTTGGCAAACCGCACGCCACAGGGGCAAAAGGTGAGGAATTCTAGATGTCTTTGTTCAACATGGAGGCCTGGTCAGAGTCACGTGGTAAAACAGAAAGGGCCAGACTTTTCTCCAGCACACCACAGCAATGAATAAATTCACCTCCACTTTCCCAAGAATTATATGCATCTGTTTTAATGGCAATGTTTGGATTGCTATTTGATCCTCAAAACCACGGACTCTAACCCAGAGATTTATGTTATCAAATTAAAGTTTAACGATACATGTACCCATGAATGGAACATCACCTGTTTCCAAGGCAAGCCGTGTTTAACAAATGGCTGCACATTAGACCGTAGCAGAGGATGAGTACCAAGCACCTTTGGCAGGTCATGCTCAGCCACACTTTGCTGAGTCTGAATTCTTCCTGGTTTTGAAAGTCACATCAGACCTGAAAATGCTGAAGTGTGATTGTGAGGAACATGAGCTTTTAACTCTGCGAACCAAGCACAGAGTGCTGAGGAGGAAAAATTTCTGCTTGAGATACTTCCTGATAAACTGTCTCTGTGGGCCTTGCAGACGCATGTGCATCACTCTTATCCCAGAGAAGATCTCGGTCCCGACATTCAGTCATTCACAAGAGGAACTGACATGGACACATCTAAGTAGATTTGTGGGACTTGAACAAAATTAGACACCTTGATTTCACAAGTCAGTTACCTATCTGCCGCTTATTCTTCCTATTCTCTTTAGAGTGGCTCACCAGAGTGACATTGGTGGGACCTTTATTTGCATTCTAAATCCAGGTAGGCAGCCAAAACCACTTCTTGTGGTCTAAGGTATCATGATTTTCTTTCTCCCAAATGTGACATTCCCAGAAGGAGAAGTATCTACTCAGCAGCTCTTCTCTGTCTAGGGTAATTGGACCTGCAAAAGGCAAAGCAAACCTTCTGGAGAAATACCAGTCTTAAAAAAAAAAAATTTGTCTGGAAGTCTGAAGAAGCTTCAATATTGTCATCACAGTCAGAAGAAATTGTCCCTAGAGTCTGTCTTATTCAAAATTGGGTACAGGATGCTGTGTAGGATAATATGTGGTGTGCTCTGAGACTCGGGATGTTAATAGTTAATAAGCTGCCTGGTATTCTAGCTGACATTATTAGTCAAAAGGTTCTCAGAGGATTTTTTTTTATTTTATTCAGAAATTTATTTGTTGAACAATCAAACAAACTTTTTAATGAAATAATACTATATATATATATATATAAATGCTGAAAAGTAGATTTACCCCCAAGAGCCCCCCCAATTACCCACATTTATCCCTCCCTCCTCCTTCCCAATACATCTCTACAAATGCCTTAGGTTGAATGACATTACACCTTATCCAGATTTAAAACATGATAATAAACCTCCTTTCTAATGGCTAGTGTCTAGCTCCAGCGGGAAACCTCCAGAAACAAATCCGTAAATTTAGAATTAAGAATGACAGTTTTATAATATAAACTTTTGAGAAAGAATAATGTTTATTCTTTTCAAATGAGGACACATACATATATTTTAAATAGGACAATCTATTATCCTCTTTCTATAAATACCTTTTATCTCATTTATAGACTTCCATTATAGAAAATCTTAGATTTTTCTTGAAATTGTCCACAGCAAACAGAGCAAAGCTTTGGCAGACCCCGGATCTAATCCATAATAGAAACAAAGTGCTTGGTTTGAGGCATGTCTGACATCAACAGTGCTACTCCCTGGACACCAGCAGATCCTGATCTCATACACTGGCTGCCCGTCCAGTCGGAAGGGCCCCAAGAAGGCTCAGCCTCACCTTTCACTCTGAGATGTGGCCTAAGGTCAGGATGCCCTCATCCAGAATGGGAAGTTTTCCTGCAGAAACGACCTGATGCAGAGAAAGATTAATTCCTTACCTGCAGGGTTTCTCTGCTAATTAAACAGAATTTTATTTTTGAATTTATATTTGTCATTTATCTTAAGAACCACTTTACTCTGAAGTTCGGAGGAGGAGGAAGAGAAGAGTGATTTAGATGAGGGACAAAAACTGAGACCACTTCTTCCTATTAACCATTCATTCATTCATCCACTCTCTCAGTTTAGGCCATCCATGGTGGCACAATGAGGAGGTTCAACGAATCATCTCAAGCAGATGAGTGCAGTGTGTTAGCTTTATTTTTAAAAGGCAGGTGCAAAAAGGCTCAGAATCAAATGTGTGAAGGCAAATCCTTGGGATATCAGCCACCTGCACCTACAGCAAGCATTTGTTTGCTCAGACTGCACAATAGCTGGATTATTGTTCCATGGGAATTAATATGTGCCCATGTTTTAAACAGCTTTCGGTCAAAAGCTAATACAACTTCTGCTTTCATTTTTTTCCCCATCAACTAATTTTAGAGTGGGAGCCTTTATTCTTCTTCTGGTGTTTAAGGAAAGTGTCCAAACCTCTGCATTTGTCCCATTTTGAACATCTATTTTAATATGGTGGCATTCATCGTCACAGTTAATTTAAGCCATCTCTGGCCATCGAATCTAACCCAGTCTCCTAGGGCCCAATTTGTTTTCTTCTAAGACTCACAGGACATGCACAGAGCTTTTATCATCCATTACTAAGCTGGACTTGCTCTGAGAGAGCTGTTGACAGAGGGCTTCTCTTCTCTCCATTTCTCTCTGCAGCTTCTGCAGACGCCTGTTCTCTTCCCGCATATGACATTCCTCCTCCAGATACTGGGCCATTTTCTCTGAATCCAAAAAACCAGAGTTCTCAATTAAACACTCTTTTGCACAATCATTAGCCAAATCTGAAGAAGGAGACTCCAGTTCCTATGCCACAGACAGGGGAATTACTACAAGACAGTCTTTCTTGCTCTCATGCACACAGATGATATCTGGATTTAAAGTTTATTCCAAGTATCAAAGTTGATCAATGTTTTACACTTAAAAAAATATCAAAGGCAGTGCTGGGAGTCAGGCATCATCATTCCCAATCCCTCGCACACAAAGGTGCATTAAGTGGAAGAGGAAATGGAATGGTAGCTGAATCTGGATGCAGTGGCTTCTCTGTGCTGCTGGAACTAGGAGAGAAGGGAGCCCGGTGGGGGGAATGGATTCTGCCATAGAATGCCCTCCAGGTGCCAGCGTGGTTGCTTCTGCTCCAGACACTGCAGGTCACCTCTGTGGCTTGTCACCCTTAGCACAGGCACTGTGCATGGTGGTAGAGGCACACCAAGAAGCTCTGTGCTAGTAACATTAAGTAACAGTTAACATTCTTTTTATAAAAATAGAAATTGACAATTAATAAGGAAGCTTTAGAATAATAGTTCAGATAGGCCTCATTTGTGCTGTGCCTTCTGGTATTACCCTCACTCATACACAGTCAGATGCTAGGTGAAGATCTATATACTTCCAGCACCTCTAGGGCTGGTGTCTTGCTAATAACCAACACCCGGTTCTCGGGAGATGCTCCACATACGCAGTCTCTGCTATAGTCTTGTCTACAAGGACAGGGCCAACTAGAGACGCTGGACCCAGGCTGGGCCATTTAGATTCTCTTTCCCAAGGTCTGAAATAGGAAACTTACATCTTTATGAGGTCCCAGAATCTCCTGCTAAGTTCCCCTGTCCTTCTGAGGTTATTCTTCATAGGATCATGTGGGTCTCTCCGATAAAAGGCAAAACACCCTTCCCCCCACTTTCTGGTTAAACTCAGACAGAATCTGTTGTTATTTAGTTACCAGGGGAAAAAAAACTTAATATAAAACTCAGTATCTAACCATCTGCTTACTTCCTTCTTTTTCCTTATCTTAGTCAATAAATTTAGGAAAAGTAAAATCTCCATATGTTTCTCTCCTTTGAAAAAAATAGCTACAAATTCAGTGACTAGGTGCATGACTTACAGAGTTTCCTATAGGCTACTGCTCTGTATTATTGACTCATTGCAAATTTAAGAACAAAGGACAAGCTGAGTTCTGCACGGACCTTTTCTCTCCTGTGATCTGACCCTACACGGATTCCAAATGCCCACCAAATCTGTTCAGTTTTAAGCAACTCTCTGAGAGTCTAGCATTTCGACAAATAATTTTTGAAGATAATTGTTTAATTATTTCCAAGAACACATCATTATAAGACATATAAAAGCTCTTGAATATCCTTATTTTAAAAAGTCAAATAAAAACACCAAATATTAAACACTATTATGTACACTAAACACTAAATCCCTCAGTTGTTTTCAATATAGCTAGAAACCCTGCTGTCTAATCCAGTCTCAAAAATCTCTTTAATTGAAGGCATGCTGGAAAAATATTTGCAGAGAGCACTTTTTTTTTTTTTAAGAGAGAAGGTCAGTAAGAGAGAGATAGAGAGAATCAGTTTTAATTGAGTTTTTCATGTGGCCTTCATTGCTCTGACACTTAGTTGTATATGTGCGTGCTGGGGTTTGAACCCCTGTACTTGCGCATGCCAGGCAAGTGCCGTAACCGCTGAGCCACTGCTCCAGCCCCCAGAGAGCACTTTTAATATGAACAATTTAAATTATTTCTTCCCAAATATGAAAGTGTGCAGAATTTTTCACTTAGCTCTACTGGAAGCACTAGATTGGCCCCTGGGCATTCTTACTGTTTCTAGAACTGCAATGGTGACCATCGGAGCAAGTTGCTGTTCTCTTCCATAAAAACAAGAAAGCCTCCCAGAAGAGAAGATCCGCAAGATACCCAGAACAATTATTTAAGAGGAAACATGTCTTTTAAAAAAATATATGGCAATTCTTTTGCATCTGGGACATTATCAAGGCAATCTTGAAACAAAACCTACAAGAATGTTGACTAAACTAAGGGTGGGTGCTACATCCCCAGGCATTTTTATTTATTTATATATGGAGACAGGGTTTCTCTGGAGGCCAGGAAAAGTCAATCCCATAGGCACAGACAAGATCCCTGGTCCAAATCCTCCGGGTGTCAAAGACCAAGGCACAGAGGGTTGGCACCATGGCAGTCCTTGCGTGCTCTCTACTGGAATGAGTTACATGAATCATCCACCTTCCTTCTCTCTCTAATCCTTAGGGGCCAAAGTTTATATTTCCCCCATCTTCAGCTGCCTCCCAAAATTTAATCAAAGATATCATCAATCAAGGGTGACTTCCAGACACACTTGAAAGAGGTGGCCCTCAAGGGATACAAACCTGGTCTGTACATTTTGCATCCCCTTCCAATTTGATGGACAGGAAACACCAATGCCCAGACCCCCTCCAAGCCAATTAAATTAGAATCCTTGAGCATGACAGGCCTCACCACTACTGAATTAAAAGCTCCCCAGCAGATTTCAAAGCTCCCTCAGAACTGAGAACCACTGAGAGAGAGGACCAAGTTCACATGCAGCAGGACTGGGAGGGTGAGGGGCCAACTGACACAGCCCCATCCAGAGGGGGTGCAGGTCATCTGACCTAAGGAGGATGAGGCAGATGGTGAGGAAAAGGCACTGACTCATCCTCCAGGACCAACAGAACCAACTCCAGCCTGCTGACAACCACTTGCTGCTGATTGCCACTTGCTGCTGATTTGTGGTTCAGCTTTTTTTTGTCCTCACAAGGTCCAAACAGCATTTATGGACAGCTCTGTTGGTATCTGCACTCTTTTCAGATACCAAATTGTGCAGCAGGGAAAAAAGAGTGAGTATGAATAAAAAATTCTTCCCCAATTTGTTCCCAGGAATTTTCCTTGGAGCACAAAAAGGCACACAAACTCAAAAACAGACTAAAAAAAAATTAAATAGCTTTGATTAACCTCACCTGTTTTCACGGAATATAAACCTGGAGAGCAACCTGAGCTACACATGAGAATTACTGTATCAGAACACATCAGAACTTATAATGAATCTCAAAGAAGAAACAAGAAAAGAACCACTGAAATCTGAAATGCACATTCCCTATGACCCAGCAAAACCACCAGACATCTATGCTGAAGGTATTCTTACCTAGATATCCAGCAATGTATAGAAATGGTAACTGCAGGGGCTGGAGTGGTGGCTCAGCGGTTTCAGCGCTTGCCTGGCAAGCAGGAGGACCCAAGTTCAAACCCCAGCACCACGTACACAACTAAGTGTTGGAGCAACTAGGGCCATGTGAAAAACTAAATAAAGTTGTTTCTCTCTTTCTCTGTCTCTCTTGCTGTCCCTCTCTCTTTAAAAACAAAGAAAAAAAAAGAAATGGTAACTGCAGGCGTGGTCTTAAACAAAAAGGGTCCTTTGGGCTGGGACTATTTAAATTATGGTATATTCATGCAATGGAATATTATGTAGCCTTTACTAAAGGTGCTAAGGTAGTTTTGAATGTATTTGTTGTGGGGGAGACCCTGCAAGATAAAAAGTGAAAATAGAAAGGTGCAAATGATTATATTCATTTGTATGAAAAAATTTTATACACACATGTGTATCTAGAAAAATATAGGATAAATGAAAAATTGTGGGAACTGATTGGGGATACCTTTCATTAGATTATCTATTCAGAAAAGTTCTATTGGAGCATCCAAAAGGCAGAAATAGGAGTGTTATGATTTGAATGTGAGGTGTACCCAAAAGCTCATGAGTGACAATTCAGGAAAGCTGAGATGAAATGATTGGGTTATGAGAGCCTTAACTCCATCAGTGAGTTAATCCCGTAACTGTAGGCTGGTAGGGTATGGCTGGAGGAGGTAGATCATTGGGTGGGGTATTGCCTTTGGGGTATATATTTTATATCTGGCATGGAGTTTCTCTCCTGCTCCCTGGAGCCATGCCTTCCACCATGATGATCAGCCTCACTTGAGTCCAAGAGCTGAAGCTGGCCATCTATGACTAACATCTTCAAAACCATGAGCCCCCAAATAGACTTTTTCTCCTTTAATTGTTCTTGTCAGGTCCTTTAGTCATAACAGCTAAAAGCTGACTAAAACAAGGGGAGACACAGGAAAATGAGTAGGCTCCTAATCAAGTATTCAGAAATCTAGTTCCTTTGATTTCCAACTCAACATCTTGGCCTTTTCCAATATAAATATCAAAAGCATTTACTCTTCAAACACCATGAATAAATGTCAGCTAAGACTATATTCAACAGTGAGGAAGGTAAACTTTCTTTCTCTGCCTGTGTATTTTATAAGTGTGTAGAGGTCTCATGCATGGTTTTGGTTAGCACAATCTTGGCGATAAACATGGAGAGAAGATTAAAACTATCACCTGTGATTTCGGACACTTCTGATATTATTTGGGTTATCTTCTAGAAGTATCCTAAACTGTTTGCCCTCCTCTACTGTAATATTTTTAAAAAATATTCCAGGAAAGCAGATAAATTCATGTAAACATCTATCAGTAATAAATACAATATGAATATTATTAATATAAAATCATTAATAAATGTAAGTAATACCATGTATTTGGTAAATGTTTTAATTCAATAGATGGAAAATCAATGAAACCAGAATCTATAAACACTGTAACTGATGTGGGGCATCATGTTTTTCTAGAGAATCAATCTCCATGGAGATATATGTTTAGGTGATGGCAAAGCAGAAACAGGCGGGTCCAATTTCTCTTGTAGTGTTCTTCATTGAAAAAAAATTACAACAATGAAAAATAGTTTACTTTCAAAAAACAAAACAACATGCTAGTTTGGAATTTTGTTTTTAATGTAAGTTCCTGAGATTGCAGAATTAATAGGGTTGCTTAACTCCCCTGACCGCCCCCCCCCCCTTTTAAAGAGAGAAAGAGAGAACAAAAGAGTTAGTTTTATTTTTTTTCAACTGGTTTTTATTTTTTCTCCACTTCATTGTGTACATGGTCCTGGGGATCGAACCCAGGTCCTTGCACATGCCAGGCAAGTGCTCTACTGCTGAGCCACTGCTCCAGCCCTCCCCTGCCCATTTTTAATCTGAGTCTTGTCATCCTTGTCTGGTATGTCAGGTCAAAGGGCATTGCTGAAGGATATAGCCTCCTTTTTTTCTTTTGAATTACCACTAGTAATTAAGCATTACTTAAAATCTCTATTATCATGTTTTAAATCCAGATAAGGTGTAATGTCATACAACCTAAGGCATTTGCAGAGTTGTACTGGGAAGCAGGGGGGATAAGGGTGGGTAATTGGGGGGGGGCTCTTGGAAGTAATTCTAATTTTCAGAATTTATATATATGTTATTTTATTTTATTACAATCTTGTTTGATTGTTCAACAAATAAATTTCTGAATAAAAAAATAAAATCTCTAACATTTGGTACTCATTATTATGTGTGGAATACAATGGACACTCAGAATTATCTGCTGACTATTCAACATATTGGTTTTAGGGCATGGAAATAGTAAAGAAATTCCACTCTTGATGGCTTTGGTCAAACGTACAAACTATTATGAATCTCCTTGAAGGATGAAGTCACATAAAGAAACTCAACTTTTCCTTCCTTCCTTCCTCTCTCTCCTTCTTTCTCAATTGGAAATTGAACCCCAGAGTACTTTACCACTGAGATACACATCCCAAGCTCTTTTTCTGAGACAGGCTCTCACTTAGTTGCTAAGGGTGGCCAGGAACTGTCATCCTCCTGCCTCAGGACCCCATGTCACTTATAATTACATGTGTGCATCATCTCACTTAGTAAGAAACCCAGCTTCTAAAATTTATTGCTGCAAAATGTGAAGAGCATGGCAGAATGGATTCAGGCACCCTTTGTTTGTAGACAAAAAAAAGGTAAAAAGTTAAAAACCAAACCAAAATTATTTGGTTATTAACTGATGAAACCACTTTATCCAACAATTATCATTAGGTTGAAACATAAAATGTTAATCTTTAATAGCTTTTGACCTATAAAATTATCATTATCATTTCATAATGTTTAACTCAATAACTTAAAATTTATATATATTCTCCGAGTACATTCTGCAAAGACTGAATAGTAATGGTTCTGTTTTAACTTTCCACCTTTGCATTTACCCAAGGGTACACTGTGAATTACCTCTAGGCAGTTTTTAGAGAAAACTACAACATTAAATATTGTAATGTTTCCTATACTTATTGCATAAAATAAACTTTTCATAATTCAATTTATTAGTATTGTTATGATAGCAAAACATGGCCTATTCAATTTTAGCTACAATGTTTCCTATAAATACGTAACTTCACTTTTCTTAAAGCTGTGTGGTGTGTCTGTACTTATAAATCTAGAGATGATTCAAAACAATTTACGACGGGGCATATAAAGACAGTTATGATTGAGTGATTTAATAAGCATTGTAAAGAAACTCATTTTTTGTACTCATAAATACATCACACACAGAACCTTCCTGCCAGTCTTAAACCCAATACCACCCACCCCCAAAGTATAAAGTGATTAACACTGAAGTCCTGACACCATCTTGCACAAAGGGGTTCAATGCATGTTTGTGTTGAGTGACATTTCATACCCACATATGTACATTTAACATACACAAAAAAATCTTCACCTTAAATATATAAAGGCATTTCTTTACAGTAGGTTTTTAAATAGAGTAATTGTTCTATTCAAATCTCACTTTTCTTAATTAAGAAAATTCTAGAGATGTGTAATAGCACACCACATATCCTAAGTAATTTAGAAAGCAGTTGCAGTAAAAAGTTGAAATTACAGCCACCTTGAAAACAATTTTAAGGTGAACAATAGCACCCTAATGAATTTGGTCATTTCCTGTGACATCAAATGAAGGAAATGCTACTGGAGAAGTAAGAGTACAAAGCAGAAAGAGGAAGAGTTCAGAATGTTCAACATTTGTTTTTCTGTGTGTGTGTCACCCAAGGAAGTCAAATGCCCCATTGTTATCCCTCAGTCACACACACACCAAAAGCAAGACTAAACAAACTGCTTTTCAGCTTCAAGTGTATTCTTCATCCAGAGATAATTAACTAGTACTTCTTGTTCCTGGTTCAATGTATTTTCAAGGTCAATCTTTTCCTGTCTCAACTAAAGGAAGGAAAAATTTTACCAAGAATGGCAGGCCACTGAAACTTTGTTGATTAATTTTTTCTTTGTTTGTTTGAAGCATTGGGACCCTTTAGTTGGAGAAAAGTGCAAAGACATGGCCAATTTTCTGGCACAGACACATTTAAGTGCATCTGGTTGGTTTTTGGTTTTTGGTTTTAGCTACTTTGTTTGATTGTTTTTGGTACTAAGGATTGAACCAGCAAAGCTTTTCCACTTAGCTAACATCCCAACTCTCTTATTACTTGAGGCAGGGTCTCACTGAGTTGCTTACAGCCTTGGTTAAGTGGAGGCTGGTCGCAAGCTTGAAATCCTCTTGCTTCAGCTTCCTGAGTCACAAGGAATACAGGTGTGCACACCATGTCTTGTAAGTGCATCTAAATCTTAAACTTTACTTGAGAATACCAAAATAGGCTTGCTTATGGATATGAATTTTTAATTGCTATTTAATTAATGTTTAATTTTTAATTGCTGTATGGCACATGAATCACATTAGTTTTTTATTTCATGTTTATTCAAGGCCTTGTCATTTTCCTTAGACAGGGTTCAGGAGCTCTGTTTACTAGTGATCCCCGGAGCAATCTGGATTTGTTCCTTGGTCCTACATATAATTCAGTGCTACATCAGGAGGGCTACATTACCATTTGCACAAACAACTTTTAAAGGCTTGGTAACAGCTTTATATACTGACTGGTGGATATATACAAATACATGCTAAATTTTTAAAAATTTTAAAATGATAATACACCAAATTCTCTAGACTGGTTATTTTGAGGATTTAGGGAAGCAGGGGAATTTAATTTGGTGGAGGGTACGTATTTGAGGAGACAATCCCAATCTGTATTCCATTTCCTAACATAAAATAAACATGGGAAAATTCACTTAATCAATCAATACTCAGTGACACACAATAAACCCTGAAAATAATGCCAGGCACCGGATAAAAGGGTTGTAGCAATGAACTAAGGTGCCAGAAATTTCTGCCCTCATGGAATTTCATTTCAGTGCAGTTCAGGACAGTAAATGAAACAAGAGTACATATGCAAAAGGCATAGGAAGAAAAAAAAGAACTGGCAAAATTGTTGTAGAAATGACTGTCCATTTGAATAAATTATTCCCTAGAACTTTAGGTACATTTGCAAAGCAGAAGCCAGTACATTACAATGGACTCCTGGAATGATACTTCAGTCTCTCGAAAACATTATAGATTGAGGTGGTTATGATCACACACGTTGAGCCCAATGTCTGATTTCACATCATCCCACTTCCATCAATTAGAAGACAGGGAAAATTACTTTACACAATTTCATCATTTGTAAAATAAAGGATGAAAATCATGTCTGGCTCATTGAGTTATTGTGAGTCTTTAAGTTAACTCATACAGATCATTACGAACTGATAAGCACACAGAAAGCGCTCAGTACTTGTTGGCGAGGATGATCACAGTCTCTGAACAGCTTTCTCTTCTGTCCCAGTGCTCTAGGTCATAAGCTCCATGAGGCTTCCATTCTTGCCTGCCTGCACAGAGAACAGGGACCACCAAAACCTAACACAAATACACAAATACATCCATTTACCTTCAAAGGCCACAATACCATTGTTTCTAATTGCTGAGTAGAATTTAACTCTGTGTGTGTGTGTGTATGTATATATATATAAAATCACATCTTTTGGATCCATTCATTCAATGAGGGGCATCTGGGTTGATTCCATACTGTAGCTATTGTAAATTGAGCTGGTATGAACATTGATTTTGCTGTGTTGCTGTAATGTGCTGATTCTAACTCTTTTGGGAAAACACCTAGAAGAGGAATTGCTGGTTCATATGGTGAATACAACCCCAATTTTCTGAAGAGTCTCCACACTTCTTTCCAGAGTACCTGTACCAGTCTTCAGTTGCACTAACAGTGTGCTAACATTCCTATCTTTCCGCAACCCCTTCAGCATTTGTTACTGCTTGTATTCTTCATCTTTGCCAGTCTGACTGGAGTGAGGTAAAATTTTAATGTAGTTTCGATTTGCATTTCTCTGACTGCCAGTGATTTAGAACACTTTCTCATGTATTCATTGGCTTTCTCAATTTCCTCTATTGAGAAGTTTGTTTAGTGCTCTAGCCCATTTATTGATTGGATTATTTGTGTTCTTGTTATCTAATTTTTTGAGTTCTTTTTAAATTTTGTATATTAGTCCCCTGTCAGAGGAATCACAGGCCATGATTATCTCCCGTTCTATAGGTTCTCTTTTGACAGTTTTGATCACTTCCTTGGCTGAGCAAATGCTTTTTAATTTAATGGCATCCAATTCATTAATTCTTGACTTTACCTCTTTTGCTTTGGGAGTCTTGCTGAGGAAGTCATTACCTACTCCCACATGCTGAAGTGTTGGTCCTAATTTTTCTTTTGGCAGTTGTATGGTAGCTGATTTAATTCCTAGTTTCTTGATCCATTTTGATTTTATTTTTGTGCAAGGTGAGAAATAAGGATCTAATTTCAACTTCCTGCACATGCTAGTCCAGTTTGTCCAGCACCATTTGTTGAATAGGCTGTCATTCCTCCATGTTCTATATTGACCCGCTTTGTCAAAGATTAGTTGTTTAAAGATTTGTGGATTCGTCTCAGAGTCTTCTATTTCTTTGGTCTTCATTCCCATTTTGATACCAGTACCATGCTGTTTTTGTTACTACAGCTCTATAGTATAATTTTAGATCCGGTATTGCAAAACCACCTATTTTGTCTTTCTTGCTGAGTAATGTTTTAGCTATTCTGGGATTCTTTTTGTTCCTAATGAATTTGAGAATTGCTTTTTCTGTATCTGTAAAGAATGATATTGGTATCTTTAAAAAAATAGATTCAGTGACAGTGAGAGAGAGGAGAGAGAAAGAGAGAAACAATTTTTATTTAGTTTTTCATGAGGCTTTTGTTGCTCTCACACTTCATTGTGTATGTGGTGCTGCAGTTTGAACTTGTGCTTGCCAGGTAAGTGCTATAACCACTGAGCCACTGCTCCAGCCCCATGATATTGGTTTCTTGATGGGGATTGCATTGAATCTGTATAGTGCTTTTGGCAGATTGGCCACTTTAATTATATTAATTTTGCTTAACCAAGAGCATGGAACATCTTTCCATCATCTTAGGTTTTCTTCAATTTCTTTCTTCAGTGTTCAATAATTTTCATTGAAGAGGTCTTTTATTTCCCTTGTTAAATTAATTCTCAAGTATTTGGTTCTTTTGAGTATATTGTGAAGGGATGGATTTCCTTATTTCTTCTGCCCTATTATTGTTAGTGTATATGAAAGCTATTGATTTATGGGTATTGATCTTATATCCTGCTACTTTGCTAAATCCGTTTATAAGATCAAGCTGGTGGAGTTTTTTGGTTTTTGTTTTTTGTGGGTTTTTTTTGTTTGTTTTTTGTTTTTGTCTTCCAGATATAGACTCATGTCATCAGCAAAAACAGATAGTTTGACTTCCTCTCATCGTATTTTTATCCCTTTGATTTCTGCCGGTGTGTTTCTTGGCATAACTTAGCCACCATATTTTGAAAGATGTCATTTATCTTTTCTGTTTTTTCCTATAGACTGGGGTCTCTAGAATATATGTAACTTCCACTGGATAGCATAGTTTTGTTTACTTGGTGGGTCACTTTTGCTATGAAATTGGTCCATTGTCCATTTGCATCAAGGAGGGGAGCCCATATCTTAGGATCAGTTCCAAGAAGACTAGTTATTTCCAAAATCTTTTCTAAACTAGTAGAATAATCCTTGACCCACCCAGAGAAGATATCTACAAGTTCAAGCAACTCCCTGAAGTTTCCTGTGGTGCGAAAGAATGAATCCTTTGGAATTCTGTCTCTTCTTGGTAGTGCTATCCCAGGAGTCAAAACTCCATTCTTTGGTGGAAACGGTATTTTCTTTAAGGTTGATATTTGGATTAACTGATAGGAGAGCTTGATGTAGCCACATCCTTCCAGCAATCAGCTAATAGCTACCCTTCTGTTTAGTAGAACCAGGACCTGGTGAAGAGCAAACACAGTAATGGGTGGTCCACAGTGGACTGCTCAGTCTCTTGTGGCACATCACATGTTACACTTACTCCCCTGAATGCAGGGGAACCATCCTTTGCTGTGTGTCAAGCTGTTTTGACAAGAGGTACTGGTCACGGTATGTCTCCCAATGTCTACAAGAGAAGTTCAAGGGTTGTACCTTGTTTCTCACTCACAAACAGTCTGAACTTGGATTGTAAGTCAGGCAGGCTGACAGCAGGGGCTTTCATGAGGTTTTGTTTTAACTTCTCAAGTGCAACTTTCATTCTGGGATCCAAATCAAGAGTCTGCTTCTGTTCCTTTTAATGGCTCATACTAACATTTAGCTATTAGTCCAAAATAGGGACCCAACTATGACAGAATCTAGCTGACTCAATACATGTTTTAAAAATTTACCTAGAAGACACTGGATCTCTATCAATGCTTCTCTCTTAAGGGAGAAAGGGTATTATTTCTTCCTGGGGAAGATTACACACTCCTTAAACAAAATCTTGGTTAGAATAACATTAATTATCCTTACCAAGGTCCCTTAGGATCATACACTGTTTAGCAAACCTCCAGAAGAGCAGATTCTGTTTCTTTTTCCTGCATGGCATGTGAAACCTAGAACCAGGGCATGTTTTGGGGTGGCACTTGCAAATGGAGTTGTTGATTTTTGGGTTAGGTTATCTGAACATTTTATTCACATAACAAATCTCATCCCAGGAGAGCTATCAGACAATGGCATGTACAAAAAAACTGTTTTAATGTTTGTTGTCCCAGGTTGCATTCATGGGATTGGAACATGGGATGTGGTTGAGTCTGCCTTGTCACCGTAACCATTATCACAACATCATGAACTTTAAGTGAGTTCCCCACTGTCAGTTATACTCAGAGGCTCTTATTCTTTTGGTAGGCATACTGATTTTTCAAGGGAGGGAGGCTTTTCTCACCCTCATCTTTAGACTTCCTTGCATATCACTTTGCAGGGGCTACCAACAAAACATGAGTTGGCTTTAGTTTCTGTTCCTCCTGAGCATTATATACCTTCAAGGCAATATCAACTAGCTGTGAGAGGGGTTTCTGTCCATTTTCCTTCTCCACCCACTGAAGCCTTTTGCTTATGTCCAGGGCACTCCATCAAATGCAGGTCACATTGACTATATGGAGATTTGGTGGGGGGCCTCTCTCTGCAAAAGCCAGCAGGACCAAGAGGCAGATGACTGCATATATGAGGACTCCAGGAGGCCCTTGTATTTATTCAGCTCTGTGGGAAGGTGGCAGGGCTCCATCCATAAGTTTCCATTGGAAGACAAAAGCTCAGAGGTTCGGGGCATACAAGGTAAGGGAGCATGCATGCCTCTCTGCAGCTATCCTGGCCTCAGATTACAGTCAGGGCCAGGCAGGAAGCTTCTCTACCTCCACCTGGGCATGGCCCCTACTGCTTGTAGTATTGGTATAACTGCAGCACAGCTTGGATAGTCCAGGGTCTTCATTAGTTTCTGTTGTTGTTGTTGCCAGAATTTAGGACCCTGAAGTTGCTTGGCTCATTTTTTTATAGCCACTGCTTTTCTCAGAGATCAAGAAGTTGTAGGATTTTTGTTGTTATTTTTGTTTTCTGTTTGTTTTTTTTTCTCCACTCATTCATTATCAAGTCATTGCTGGGTTTGATAATATTATCTTTCCCATATGAAGTTACTTATTCTGCCAGTCCTCCTAATTATTTATGTCGATGAGATGCTGTCATAGAAAGAATTATACTGCCAGGGCAATGGGTGTTCCTTTGCCAAATTGGGTGTCCTGATGGATCTTATGAGGGGAGACCATTCCTATCTTCAGGTCATAATCTAGCAGTACCAACACCCACTGTCCCATCCTTTTTAAACAGCAAGCCAGCCTCCTCCACCACCATGCACAAAGGTGGCTGGAAGGCAGGGCAGAGGCCAAGTCCTCTTCACCCATTTTTCTATAGGCCAAGCAGCTTTTCTGGAATTTTTTCCTTTTATCCCCATGTTGGTTTCCCTCACCCACAGCAGGATGATCTGCAGCTGCCTGAGGCTGGGCAAGAATTAGGGCAAGGATTTAAATTTTTTAACTTTTTTCTTCCAGTGTCCTGCTGCCTTTGTTCACCAAAAGAAGTGTCTTTTTGGACCATGAACTCAATTTCTGGCTGTTTAGACTTCTTATTACACAACTGTATAAATACATGCGTATACAAAATTTCTTCCATTTACCTCACCTCTCACAGACAAACTCCAACTGCAAGATTGCAAAATAATTCAGAATACCGTTCAATGGCCAGATCATGTTACCATAAAAAAATCATCTTTTTCTTAGTCAAAGGCTTATACCTATATTTGGACCTTTTAGCCAAGATCTTTCCAAGAGACTGTCAGTGGGATCAAAGCAGCATTGCCCATGACTTAAAGGACCAGAAACATACAAAGAAAAACACAAAGGGGATCCCCAAAACTGTGACTGACAGATGAGAGCCTTTAAAACAGACCAGGTAAGTGGGAAAATTCCCTAAGTTCCCTATTCCCACTTAACTGGACTCCTAGACCAATGGCATCACAGATGTCCCCACAAAGAGAGATCATATGTTTCCATGAGGGGAAACCAGATGTTCCCATAGAGGGGGACCAGCTGTGTGGAATCAATGGTTTCAGTGTGCACACTGGGAGATCTTACCAGATGGCCAAGGTGTCGCAAATTTACTACATACAGCTTCATTTTTCTCAAAGTAGACCCATTGGTGAAGCAACGTGTACCATTCAGGGAGAGAAGGTGGAAGCTCCCCAATGTCTCAGAGCTCTGGGATGGTCCTTCAGTCCTTCCCTGTACTTATAGGAATAGCTCCTCTGGCTCTGAGGCAAACTCACCCCATCTCCAGCTTCTCCAGAGATCAACATGCTCACCAGCCGCATTGTGTCTTCCTCATGGAGGAGAGGGTTGTTCAGAGTGCCAGATCTGCCCAAGAAGGCTGGAGCAGGAGCACTTTCATTTCCCATCTGCGTCAACAAATTTGGTACTGAGAGTTCCAGTCTTGTCCCAAATTCTGATCCAATATTAATGCAGGTTTTAAAAAAAAGAAAAAAACAACATTTTATTGCTTTGCTAGCAAAGGAGAAACACAGAGGACTCCTGTCCCAGAGCCTGGGATTCTGTAGGCGGAATAGAATGCTTTTAAGGCTGAGAATCAAAGGTTACACTCCAGCTGTGCTTTGTCGGGAGTTACAATTCACTTGTAACTTGAGAGATCACCCCTTCTTAGATCTCCCTGTGCCAGCCCCGAAGTCTAAATTACTCATCCCTATGGCGCATGAGCTGAAAAACAGGTATCTCAACCTAAGACTAGAAGAAGATTAATCTTGCTTCCCCCAAGTTAAGAAGTGGGTTTTTTTTTTTTTTCACAATGGCAACCCATGGCAGAGCTGAGTGAAGTCTCTCCTTGAAAGCCGATGGTGGGAATGGTGCCTTACTGTGAAGTGGGTGAACAGCAAGATTCCTCCCCAAATTCATTACTATCCAGGGAAGGCAGTTAAGTGACATGGAGCCGTGGACAAGATGAAAGTTTAGGAAGTCCCAACTGATAATTTTTCCAGCACCAACTACCCAGCCAGCAGTGGGTTGGGATTCTGCACCAGAGGGGAGGAAGCTGCAAAGACTTAATTTAACTCAGACACAGGGGTGAGCACTCAGCAGAACCTGGGCATAGGACTCTGGTGCCCCAGGGCTGCGGCAGCAGCAGGTACCAAGGAATGACTTTAATACATACAAATTAGAGTCCCACGAATCTGCTCACACAAAGAAGTGGGGTGGACCTGCCATATTAAAACCTCCCTGATGGCAATATAGGAAGCTGCTTCATGAACAGGGAGCCCAGTCCAGAGGAGCGGCTCCAGCCCCCCAGTGTTTTGACTGTCTGCCCTGGGGGCTGTGTGGGCCTGGCAGACGCTCCTTGTTCTGGTGACTTGCATTGAGAGGCTTCCTGCCCAACTCATTACATGCCCAATCTACACCTGGTCTGCAGATAGAGTGACCAGGAATTTGCTCAACAGGACTTAAATACCCTGATGGGGGTTATGACTTCAAGTACAAAAGATACTGCCTGAAACTCTCAAGTGGGGCAGAAGCTAGCTTCAGCCTCAGAGACCTATGAACAGAAGAGGCAGCCTGGAGCCAGTTCTTTCCTCTACTTTCAGACCCTGAATTCTATAAACAGAAGGGGTCTCACAGGTCCTAGGCATTTCAAGTGGGACTGAGCTTCCTTGCCCCCTAGTGGTTGCATTTGAGACCTCAACAGACACTGGTCCAGTTGGGCTGATGTCTCCTTCATGCCTGCCTCCCCTTGCTGGGGTTGTGACAGCCCCATATGTTATCTCTTGGGACAAGTGGGGAATTCAAGACACCCAAGAGTGGGGTGATAAGGGTCCCAGGGGTGCTCAGTTCAGGCTGACCACTCTCCTTGGAATAGCAAGAGTCCATTACAGCTGCACCAGGATTCACAAGACTCCCAGCGGCTCCTGGATCACCCGCTGAAGTGGGACAATAGTTTGGACAGAAAGACACTAAACTGCCCTAAAATGCAACTTGGCCCTGAAGTCTGTTCTCACAGGAACCAGGGAAGGAGAATTTTTGCAACTCTTCTACAGGAGAAAACTACTGGGAGGCCTCCTGGGAATCTCACTGTCAGCTGAGATCATCAAAATTAATTCCCTCCAACAAACTCAACTGGGAAATGACCCCACCAAGAAGTCAGCTATGAACACATAGCTCCACGGTACATTTTGACCTGAGAGGTAATAATTCAGAACCTTCCCAACTCCTTTTTTTTTTTTAAATTCTGTGGTTATTCTTTGAATTGGTGTTCCCTAGTGTATGTATCTTTTTTTGTATTTGTTTGTTTATGTATGTGGTTGATGATTTTTTCTGTCCCTGTTATATGTGGTATCTGGCTGCTGTGTCTATATTGCTGGGGTTCAACCTGTGACAGTCTGCAATAGTGCAAGCTAGTCCTCAGTCTCTTTGGGGTGAAAAGACCCCCACTTTTTACTATCCCCTTCTTCTCTTTACTCTGTCAATTACTAAACTGTACTCTGATCTTTCTCATCGTCCCTCAAAGTCATTACCCCACTCTCACCCCATATTTATCTTTTCCTTATTTCTATCAGAATAGCCTACATCATCTCTACTACCTTGCAGCTCAATGTCCTAATTCAAAAATTCCACACTATCTTCCTACCTCATTCTCTTTGCTCTCTAGACTTTTTTTTCCCCTCACTTACAGAGGTCCTGGCAAACTGAAGTGAATGTCAAACTTAAAAACGGGTGTTTTCTTGCTAACCAAGCATGAAAGCTATCGAGGAAGAAAACTGCTAATCCGATTGCTCCAATACATGCTAATTAACACTGTAACAGCTACAGTTGACATTCTTTGGTGTATGCAGTGGCTGCACTTAATGACTTCTACCCCCTAAAGGTCCACAATACTTCACAGTTTGGGGTGCCAGCCATTGAACTGTGCTACCCAAATTCTACCTCAGCCCAACTAAACAAAGAGATAAAAAGCTCCAATACCACCAATAAAGCCCCCAAGAGAATTATTGAGTGTTGGACCTCAAGCCACACTCCCTGTAATTGAAAATGAGGAAAAAGGGAAACAATCTTCCACCTCCATTCCACAGCCCCCAATCCAGGTGTCCATGGTGAGGGTCCTAGAGGAAAACCTAGAAAAATGTATTGACAATATGATTAGTAATCCAATCAAATAATTAAAAGAAGATTTAAGGAAAGAGATAAGAGTGCAATCTCAGGAGATGAGAGACCACATATATAAAGAACTAGACATTTTGAAAAGAGATGTAGCAGAGCTCTTAGAATTGAAAAATACTATCAACCAAATCAAAAGCTCATTGGAAGATACTAATACCAGAGTAAATTCAGTAGAAAATAGAAGCTCAGTTGTCAAAGAATGAACATCAGATAACAAAGACAGGCTGAGCAACATTGAGTTCAAGGAGGACAGATGAGAAAAGAAACTTATGGTGCATGATCAGAACTTCCAAGTTGTATTTGACAAGATGAGAAGAAATGACATGAGAGTAACTGGGACAGAAGAAAACATTGAACAACAAACAAGGGGTATTAAGAATCTTCTAAGAGAAATCACCAAGGAGAATTTTCCTCATATAGGAATTAATCCAGAAAATCAAACTCAAGATGCCTATTGGACACCAAACAGACCTAATCAAATGATAAATTCACCAAGACATATAATCTATAAAAGGAATAACAGAGAAATCAAGGAAAGAATCCTTAAATCAGCAAGGGAAAAACACCAAATCACATTCATAAGCAGACCAATTAGAATCACTATGCATTTCTCAAATCAGACAATAAAGGCCAGGAGACCAAGGAATGATATTTTTCAAATTTTGAAAGAAAATAATTTTCAGCCAAAGATAATATATCCTGCAAAACTCAGCTTTAAATGTGATGGGGAAATGAAATACTTCAATGATAAATTCAAGCTAGCAAGGTATATGAACACAAAGCCTGCACTACAGAAAATTCTGCAGGATATACTTCATTCAGAGGAACACAAAGACAGCTTCCAAAACCATTAAGCAGAAGAAAGCAATAAACATAAAACACACTAAAACATATCCAAAATGGTGCAAAATACAGCAATAGTAACAACATCAAGGATCCAGATTCCCATATCTATTCTAACTCTGAATGTGAATGGACTCAATGCCCCAGTCAAAAGACACAGATGGGTTTACTGGATCAAAAAATCAAATTCAACAATATGGTGCCTACAGAAGATACACCTCACAATGAAAAATAGACACAGACTGAAGGTGAATGGTTGGCAAATTATCTACCAGGCTTGTAGCCTGAAAAAGAAAGTTATCACAGCAATCCTTATATCTGATAAAGTTAATTTTGACCAAAAACTAGTCAGAAAGGACAAAGAAGGTCACTAGATCATAGTAAAAGGAACAATCGATCAAAAAGATATAATGAGGGCCTGGAGAGGTGGCTCAGTGGTTTTGGTGCTTGCCTGGCAAGCACGAGGACCCGGGTTCAAACCCCAGCACCACATACACAACTAAGTGTTAGAGCAATGAAGGCCATGTGAAAAACTAAATAAAGTTGTTTCTCTCTTTCTCTGTCTCTCTCACTGTCCCTCTCTCTTTAAAAAAAAAAAAAGAGAAGAAGAAGATATAATGATAGCTAACATTTACACCCCTAATTACAATCCTCCCAAATATATAGAAAAAGTACTCAGGGACATTAAACCCCTCATCAATCTCAACACAATAATACTGGGGGAATTTAATACACCATTATCAATAATAGACAGATCATCAAAGCAAAAAATCAACAAAGATAACTCTAACCTAAACAACTCTATAAATCAACTGGATTTAGCAGACATTTACAGAATATTCCATCCAAAGCAGGCTGAGTTTACCTTCTTCTCAGCAGTTCATGGATCCTTCTCCAAACTAGACCATCAGTAGTCCACAAAGCTAACCTTAACAAATACGGAAAAGTTGATATAATCTCATTTATCCTGTTAGACCACAATGGCATGATCTTAGCAATTAAAAGCAAGAAAAACAACAGAAACTACTTAAATATTTGGAAATTGTATAATACCCTCTTAAACAAAGAATGGATAAAAGAGGTCCTGAGAACAGAAATCAAGAAATTACTGGAAACAAATGAGAATGATGAAACATTTATTGAAATCTCTGGGATAGTGTGAAAGCTTTCTTAAGAGGTAAATTTATAGCACTGAGTGCCTTCATCAAAAATCAGGAAAGAACCCAAATAATCTTATGCTCCAACACAAATCCCTATAAAAAGAGTAACAATCCAATCCCAAACCTAATAGAAGACAGGCAATAACTAAGATCAGAGCTGAAATCAATGAAATTGAGAACAAAAAAAAAGATACAAATTATCAACAAAACAAAAAGTTGGTTCTCTGAAAAAATAAAATCTACTCCTTCCCAACCTCACCAAAAGAATGAAGTGAAGCAAATAAACAAAATAAAAATGAAAACAGAGATATCACCACTGACTCAACCAAAATCCAGAAGATTATCAGAACTTATTTTGAAAAATTACATTCTGCCAACTTTGATAATCTGGAAGAAATATCTTCCACATATGACAAATATCTTGCCACATATGACATTCTCAAATTAACATCGTAGGACTTTGAAATTCTAAACCAACCAATCTCAGGTAGCTAAATCAAATCAGCAATCAAAGGCCTTCCAAAAAAGAAAAGCTCAGGACCTGATGGATTCACAGCAGAATTCCACTAGACCTTTGCAAAAGAATTAATACCAATCCTCTACAAGCTTTTCCATGAAATTGAAAGGGTTGGAAACCTCCCAAACACTTTTTATGAAGCAAATATAACCCTGATACCAAAACCCAACAAAAACACATCAAGAAAATAAAACTACAGACCAATTTCCCTGATGAACATAGACGCAAATATCTTTAATAAAATCGTAGCTATCCGGATCCAAAAATTCATCAAGAAGATAATACATCATGATCAAATAGGCTTCATCCCAGGAAAGCAGGGCTGGCTCAACATATACAAATCAATAAATGTAATTCACCACTTAAACAGAATTAAAAATAAAAATCATATAATCATCTCAATTGATGCAGAAAAGGCCTTTGATAAAATTCAGCACCGATTCACCCATTTATTCTCAAAACTGTGGAGAAGATAGGGATTAAAGAAAGATACTTTAATTTTGTAAGAGCCATTTATGACAGACTCATAGCCAACATTATGCTTAATGGAGAAAGACTGTAATTCCACTGAATTCATGAACAAGGCAAGGATATTTACTTTCACCACTTTTCAGTATAGTCCTTAAAACCCTAGCCAGAGCTATCAGACAAGAGAAGGAAATCAAAGGAATTCGAATAGTAAAAGAGGAAGTCAAGATGTCTGTATTTGCTGATGACATGATCCTATACCTAGAAGACCCAATAAGCTCACCTAGAAAACTTCTAGAGCTTATAAACAATTTCAGCAAAGAGGCTGGTTATAAGATCAACAATCATAAGTCATTAACTTTCCTATACTCCAGCAACAATTCCACTGAAGAAGAAATCAGGAAGTCTGTCCCATTCACAATTTCCTCAAAAAGAATAAAATTCTTGGCCATCAATCTAACAAAGAATATAAAGGACCTCTACAATGGAAACTACTGAACACTAAAAAAAGAAATTTCAGAAGACCTGAGTAGATGGAAAAACATTCCATGTTCTTGGTTAGCCAGAATCAATAAAAACAAAAATGGCCATTCTGCCAAAAGCCCTATGCAGATTCAATGCAATCCCCATCAAGATACCAGTGACATTCTCCATGGATATAGAATAAGCAATTCTCAATTCATATGGAATAGCAGAAGACCCAGAATAACCAAAATATTACTAAGCAAGAAAGAAGAAGCAGGTGGTGTCACAATTCCGGACCTGAAATTATACTTTAGGGCTATAGTAACAAAAACAGCATAGTATTGGGATCAAAACAGAAATGAAGACCAATGGAATAAATAGAAGATACTGAGACAAACCCTCAAATGTTTAACCATCTGATATTTGATAAAAGGGGCAAAGCATAGTGTCGAAGAAGGACAGCCTGTTCAACAAATGGTGCTGGACAAACTGGACAGACAACTGAAATTTGATCCTTACCTCTCACCCTGCACAAGAATAAAATCAAAATGGTTCAAGGATCTGGAAATTAAAACAGCAACTTTATAATTACTTGAACAAAAAAAAGGATCAACACTACACAACATAAGTGTCAACATTGCCTTAACAAGACTCCCATAGTGCAAGAATTAAAGCCAAGAATAAATGAATGGGGTACTATTAAACTAAAAAGCTTCTGCACAGCTAAAGAATTAGTCAAGAGTGTCAAGAGAGAATGTAATGTACAGATTTGGAGGAAATCTTTGTCTGCTACACCTTAGACAGAGGGCTAATATCCAGAATATACATCCTTATTAAGATACCAACATCATTCTTCATGGATATAAAAAAAAAATACTCAAATTTGTATGGAATAACAGAAGACCCAGATTAGCCAAAACATTACTCAGCAAGAATGAGGAGGCAGGAGGCATCTCAATTCCTGACCTGAAATTATACTACAAGGCTATATTGACAAAAACAGCATGGTATTGGTACCAAAACAGAATGGAAAACCAATGGAATAGAATAGAGGACTCTGATAAGAACCCTCATACCTTTAACTATCTGATATTGATAAAGGGGGCAAAAGCATAGTGTGGAAGAATGATAGCTTGTTCAACAAATGGTGTTGAACAAATTGGACAGCCATATGTAGACAACTGAAATTGGATACTTACCTTTCACCCTGCACAAAAATTAAATCAAAATGGTTCAAGGATCTGGATATTAAACCAGCAACTCTACAATTGCTTGAAAAAGAAGTAGGATCGACATTACATGACATAGTGGTCGGCACAGCCTTCCTTAACAGGACTCCCATGGTTCAAGCAGTAAAATCAAGAATAAATGCATGGGATGCAATTAAACTAAAAAGCTTTTGCACAGCTAAGGACTTAGTCAAGAATCTCAAGAGAGAATCTACAGAATGGGAAAATTTTTTTGCCTGCTACACCTCGGACTAATATGCAGAACATACAAAGAACTCAAAAAATTAAATACCAAAACCACTAATAACCCAATTAATAAATGGGCTAGGGAACAAAAAAGAAGTTTCTCAACTTAGGAAGTCCAAAAACCCATAATCATATGAGAAAATGCTCTACATCACTAGCAATAAGAGAAATGCAAATCAAAACTTCACCGTGATTTCACCTCACTGTGGTCAGAGTGGCAAAAATGAAGAATACAAACAATGACAGGAGCTGGAGGGGCTGTGGGAAAAGAGGAACACTTTTACTTTGCTGGTGGGACTGCAAACTGGTACAGCCACTCTGGAAAGCAGTGTGGAGACTCCTCAAAAAATTAGGGCTGGAAAAGCCTTTTGACCCAGCTATCCCATTCCTGGGCATCTTCTCAAAAGAGCTAGAATTGGCTTACTATAGAGATACAGCTTCAACAATGTTTATAGCAGCCCAATTTACTATAGCTAAATTATGGAACCAACCCAGATGCCCCTCACTTGATGAGTGGATCCAAAAGCTTTGGTACATATATACAATGGAATACTACTCGGCTATTAGAGAAAATGATATTATGGCATTTGCAGCTAAATGGATGGAGATGGAAAAAATTTTGCAATGTGAAGTATCCCAAACCCAGAGACTCAAGGGCTGAATGTTTTCTCTCATTTGTGGAAGCTAGAATATAAGCGGAAACAGTCCATTAGATGGCTAACCTAACAATTACCTCAACATGTATGAAATCTTACATGATCATGGGGAACTGTGCTAAGATTCCTGGGAGTGGGGGTCTACTTCATGCTTTGAACACAGCCCTTGCTGCTCTGCTACCATGGCTTATTTTAAAACTCCCATTTTTTTTGTTTCCTTTCTCTTCTTCTCCCCATCGGAATCCAGAGGGGAAGTAAGATCAACCTTCTTCCCACTCCAGGCCTGAGTTATCTGTCCTTAAGCACACTCATTACAGGAATGAAGGAATTCAGACTTCACGATGGTGCCAGGAGACCTAAGAAGTGGCTATCACGCACATCTACAAGTGAATTTTGACCCCTGAGAAGGCACAGCTGGAATGTAACCTCTGAGTCATCTCTTTAAAAGCCCTCTGTTCTCCCTGATGAGAGTCACAGTCTCTGGAACAGGAGTCCCTGGGTTTCTCCTTTGCTAGCAAAGCAATAAAACTTATTTTTCTTTTTTTCTGAAAACCTTGTCCTCATTATTTGAGTAGCAGCAGGTATAAGGACTGGGTTTTCAGGACCAGAACTACTGCATAATTCTGTAAGTGGAGTTCCATCAATTGAGGCTTAGATCTATCAGGCCTTAGGACTTTGCCAGTGGTATCTGCTCAGGAGAGATAACACACCTCTAGGGCCAGCCAGATGCCAATGTCTGCTGGGAATCTGGATTTCAGGTGCCTCCCAAGAATTCTATTCACAGGGCAGGGCAGCCAATCCTCCACACACTCTGCTGTCCACAAATACAACTTTCCGGCTTAGTCCCTGAGTGTATTCACACTCACCTGTTCAGATTCCTGGTCCTCTTTCGCTGATAACACGACCCGCCAGACACAAAGGGAAAGTGAGGTGTGCTCCCCTGCATTTTCTTGACTTGCATCCCCTGGGTACAATCCTTGTGCCTGTTTCACTCATATCCTGTCAGGTACACCCCAGGCTACACAGTAGGTACTTGCCAAGGTAGGACGGAAATGTTTAATATGATCTCCCAGATTCCCGCAGCAGAAGCTCTACTTGGCCTCCTCAAGATGGCTCCGGCCTCAGCTCTCCATTTGCCAGTTGAGAAATACAAAGCACTTTTCAACACCAGTTCACACCGCAGCCGCAGCCTTTGGATCAGGTAAGCCCACGCTGATATTTGTATCTGCTGGTTTTTCCATGTCACAGGTGTGTTGTGTTTCTCTCTATATGACATAGCTCCCCTCTGTGGTGAACTAGTGCCACTGCTACCACCACAACCAGCTTGGTTCCAATGTACTTTCTTGTTCTTTGCATCATACACTTCTGAGTTTCTAAGACACTCTGATTGTCCAATATTGAATTTTAATGGAATTCCTCTTTCATCCACCTTGCTGAGAAGCAGTACTCCCACTCCTTGAAACCCAAGCCATGGAGGAACTAGAAATGTAGCCTTACTCTAATCTGCCATCATGAAACTCCTTTGAATTTTATTTTAAAGGGATGCAGTTACTGAAATCTTCAAAAGATCCTATAATGGTGAGGCAGTAGATCCCCCACCCCTACGGGGTCAATCTTTCCTTTCCTTCTGAAGCTAGCTCACTATCGCCACTTTGTGGTCAAGCTTATACTGGGGGAGGGCATCCTAGCTTCAGTCTGGGTCCTCTTGGGAGCCTGTGAACAAATAGGGAAGAGAACCACCCTTGTAAAGGCTATGACCAAAGTTCCCACAATACCAAACGTTTATCTATGAATAAAAATATTTATTCTGTACTGACAAGTACTTAGTATATAAGGGACTTAAACAAGTGTTCTCAAACCTTCAGATTATACAGAACAGGATCTATTGACTATCCTGGGACTTAAACAGGTGAACATTGGAACAAAATGTTTTTAAACTGAAGGGTGGATGAAGTAGGGGAAATACTCTATATATAGATGATGCCTGTAAATCTGAAAGCTGAATGATAAGAACAGATTAATATATACATACATATATATATACATGGATTTGGATTCACTAATATATGTATACATTATACATAATATTATATATATAACATATATATGCATATATATATTATAAATATACGTATATATATATGGATACATATATATATACACATATGTGTGTGTGTGTGTGTGTATATATATATATATATATTAGTGAATCCAAATGCATGAAAACTAAACACCTTCTGTATGGGGAAGGTACTAAGGATTGAACCAAGATCCTTGTGCATGCTATGTGAGTGCTCTATTTAAGCCATATCTCCAGCCCTTTTTAAGTACTTATTGTTTATTCTGAACAGGGTGTCACCAGTTGCTTAGTTTGGCCTCAAGTTTGTGATCCTCTAGTTTCGGCCTCCTGAGTTGCTGGGATTACAGGTGTGTACCACCATGCCTGGTTCCTTCTTTTACTTTTACATGGAAAAGATGAATATATTTTTTAGAGATATCCTTCAGAGTCTTTAAAAAATCCAGTAACATTCCCTCTTTGATATCTTTACTAACAGGCAGATACAAGAATAACATGAAAAATAAGTCAGTATTAGTTTAAAATAAACCCCAACATGCCCTCAAACTTCCCATTCCCATGATAGTTTCACTCTCAGATCAAATGTTGAAGCTAGAGCAATCCTGAGACCGGCTGATAAACCAACAGCACAGGCTCTGATACACAGCCAAGATCCTCAACTTTACACAATCAGACAACTTTTAATTCACAAGGCTCATTAACCAAACCATCATAATGGCAATTAGGATCTAACATACAGAGAACCGGGACATCTTAATCAGTCTATTGAATTTTCCAAGTTAAAATTCAAGGTAACCGTGTGCTACAGGCAACCTCTTATAACACATCTAGGGTAAAGATAATTTCAGGAGACTGGACTGGGAAAAGGCATTAGAAGGCATGAGGCCAGAGATATCAGGGTCTTTAGTCTGACACACCAACTTGACTGGAGTGATTCTGGCTGTGCACAGCTCTGTGTGAGAGGGGAGTACAAGGACCAGTCTGGACTTCTGTGGCCATGCGATCATCACCAACATCTACCAACAGCAACAGACATAAAGTCTGTGCTCCAATGCTTTCCACTTTTTATACTTTCCAGTTTGCCATTTGTGATTTTAGTCTGTCCTTCTCTGTTTACAAATGGAGAACTTGAGCTCAGAGAAGGCCATGAAGTTAGTTCAGAGTCCTGCTATTCAGTGCTGGCCCAGGATGAGTTACAAAGTCTAAGACACCGCTTATTAGTATCAACAAATGAAGCTGG
>PVKS010012222.1:0-54388 GCA_004027875.1 Aplodontia rufa | reverse complement strand
CAGGTTCACCTAAAACTGCATAAGCAAGGTTGCTGAAGTAACATACAACCAAAGGCCCTTGCATCCTTACAACTGCCTCCCATGGAGCCAACACCCAAACCTTCCCCTCCCCATGTCGTCCCATAAACAGCACAAATTAGCCAGATGGAAATCTACACCCTATATCACCAAAAAGGTCAAAATGGTAGGCCAGCTGGGGGCACAGCTTCAGCTAGCCCACAAGTCACAGCATCATGGCCCCTGGCTAGGGGCATGGCTTCAGTCAAGACACTGAGGCTAAGGGACAGGCCAAAGTGCAGCTTGCCCACAAAAAAAAAAAACAGCCAATCGTGACGCTAACGGACAAGCTCCAGTGGATTGATGGATCCACCAGCCAGTCTCTGAAGGACCAACCCCATAATGAACTTCCAGTTAGCCAGCAAAACCAGCCTGGCAAAAGTCCAACACCATTTTCTCTGCCTGCTGTTCTGGCTGGCCATCACTTCCCATGCCGGCCCTCATTATGGCGGCACAGGTGAAATTGGCTCAAGAGCCACAAATCTGGTGCCGACATCAGTTCTTGGCTCAAAAGTGCCCTCACATACATGGCCTCATCCTTGGCCTCCCTACAAAAACGGGTTACCTCTCTGGCCCAGGTAACTCTCCAAAACCACAGAACATTAGATCTCCTTACGATGTAAAAAAAAAAGGTACCTCTGTGTTCTTACAAGAATGTTGTTATTATGTCAATGAATCTGGCCTAGCAGAATGTTATCAAACTCAATGATTTGTCAGCAAGGTTGCAGAGCCTCTCTAACAGCTCCCCATTCTCCTCTGGTTTCAATCTCCCCTTCTTACTTGAGTATGGCCAATTTTAGGACCATTATCTATCTTCCTGCTTACCTCTTCCTACCCTGTATCATAAAATTCATTCAAAACCAGGTTGGAAAAATCACTAATCAAACTTTTAACCAGCTTCTCCTCAGGAACTACCAGTTACTAGCGTCGGAAGACCCCAGCACTTCGCCCAAAAACCAGCTCACAACATGCTGACCATGACCGATACATAAAAAGCATTCCTGAAAACCCTTCACCAAGATGCCTGGCTCATTCCACCCACCTGCCACATAGACGACTGATGGAACACAATACAGGATCTATGGCTCCAGGGAACTTTTACAGACCTTAATCCACAAGGAATACTTGCCTTTTTGGTGCTCTTATGGGGGTTCTTAACTGTATTCCTTCCAGACCTTCCCCCACTATGCCCCCTTCCAGCAGGAAGTAGCCGGATCGAACGACCTCTCTCCCATATATAAAACAAAAAAGGGAGGAATATAATCCCCCTCTATTATCAAGGCGCCTCCCAAACTTCTCTTCCTGGTTCTAATCTTCCTGGCTCTAATCATCCCAGCTCTAACCTTCCGGGCTCTAACTTTTCCACAGGCACAAGCATACACCCAACGACCTACTTTCACCACTGTCCTTGGGGCAGAGAACCAATCAGCATCTGCCCTCTGCTCCTAACTACCCCAACCCCCATGAAAATCCCCTATAAATGCTCTTGTACACCCGCAATAAGTGGGAACCCATCTCCAACGATTGGTTTTGGTCTCGGTGCACTGGATTATTCCTTTCAACATTCTCATTCTGATTATATGCAATCAAATGATTCCTTTTATTCTTCAAAGATAAAAATAACAATGAATCCCTTGTTTATCTTTCTCTCCCTTCCTTGCCCCCTCCCTTCCTTCCTTCCTTCATTTTCAATGAAAATTTTAAAATATGGAAAGGCAGATGATAATTTAGTCCATGGACTTACTGTCTAGAATTTATAAAAGCTCACTTATCATCATATTTTGCTCAAATGTTTTTACGAAATGAAATATTTCAGAGTTAAGTTCCCTATGCACCCCTTAACTGTTCTGTCTCTCCATTCTCCCTTTCTTTCTAGGAACAGGAGCCACTAATCTATATTGATAGCTCATGTTCTCCTATAGTCTGCTCTCTTTGGGAAGTTAGTCCCTTAATTACAATATTTAAACCTGTTTTCTTTACCAAATTAATTACTATCTTAATTTAATTTTTTGCTTTTGAGCATTATCTTTGGCCAGAGACCATGTAGGGAAGTCTCTGCCTCCTACAAAGCTGAGTCTTGCTACAATCACATTAGGCTTTCCTTTCCTAACTTCTCATAACTCAGTTACCAGGGCAGAATTTTTTCTCTGAATTCTGAGAGGTGTGTGGTTCGGAATGTTGGGCCCCTGAATCAAATGCTACTATGTTAGAGGAGGGATTGGTAACCACCTGTTTTATTCTCAATGGGAATATGTTTGCTATTATGTTAACTTGGGAGGTTCAAGGAAGCTGGTCATGAAACTTACACATAGCATTCAAAAGGCAACCATCACTTTCAGTATTCCCTTGAGCCTAAACAAAGTTCCACTTTAAGAAAAGCAGACAAACAAGATGACAGCCTGAAAGGAGAAGCTTCATTCAATCCAAAGAGAAACTTGCTGGCTCCCTGAGATGAGCGCACACCCGGGCTCCAACATAAGCAACAAAAAACAGCCAAGGACATGAATGACAGACAGACACTAAAGATATGGGAGAAAAATGGAAAAATGGTGAATAATTCTTCCACTGAGAACTTTGTTATGTGTAGATTCAGAAAACATAAATAAGATAAATGCATTTATTATGCCTTCTTACTGCAGTGTTTTTGTCTGATTTTTAATTTTTCTGTTAATAAATCATGCCTTGTCTAGTAGTGCGCTGCAATGTCTTATTCCTCCAGATCTGTCATAATTCAAATGAATGGATAGGAAACAGGATCCCCTAAATGTTTCCCAGCTTTCAGAATTTATATTGGAAACATGAAGAAAAATGTATGGAGACAAGTAGTCTAATCATCTATTCCCAATTTTCATGTCTTCCGGAGATATATAGAAGAATTTATGTGCTGTGTGATATGATTTTAAAAAGCATGAGACTTGAGGTCAGAGAATCTGGACCATGATTCTGGATCAATTCCTGGATAAGTGAATTTAGGGAAATTACATAAACTGTATCTTGTTCTTTCATCACGTAAATGGAAATAAAAAGCTGTGTTGCTGGAAAAAGAAAGTGAGAAGTTTCATGCTAAGTTGTAATTGTTCTCTACAAATGTTATTGCTTTATTTTCTTCAGCGCATGTCTCCAATGTCTTTATCTAACAGGTAAACAATAAAACATGTATTCAGTTAATATTATCTGTAATTTTTATTTTTCAGTGGCAGAACAATATGTAGTGTATAGCTACCAATTATTAATAAGTCTTCAGCATGACCAAAGTGAAAAATATATTTTGGGAAACAAAATTAGATTACATTCTATTCTAATCATAAAACTCTTAGACATCTGTCCCTTGAAAATATGTTTAGATCAAAGATAAAATCAAATGATTATGTGAACCTTATTAAACATGCACTAAAAACTTTAAGATATAAATAAATGTTCTTAAATATTGATTTGCTTTAGCAGAGCTCATATGAACAGTTACTCAGCTTTGAAACGGTGATATCTAACAATTCACTTAACTGTTAATGCTGACTGGTCACTAAGAATTGTTTTAATATTTAAAGTAATTTATTTAATTTATTTAATTTAAATAAATTTGAATTGTTTATTTCTTACCATCTACTCAAATATTATACTACTAAATTATTAGTTATTTTTTGGGTCTAAAAGTTGCATCTCCATCTATAAGGCTCATTATTTAGGCCTAGGAATAATTAATTATAGTATATCAGGAGAAACTGACTCATTTAAAAGCCATACCTTTGTAGAATATATGGTAGGAGGGGTTTTAATACAAAATCTGAAGCTAAATACCACACAAAAATTAAGGTGGATTACTTATCTGGAAAATGTTTTTTGATGTAATAATTTATCTTTATTTTAGCTTACTTTAATTAAAAATTAATTCTCAAACTAAAAATATTGAATGACTTATGAGATAGACAAAATTTCTAAAATGTGTATACTACAGGGCAGCAAATTTGGTGGATGCAGACCTTGCACAAACTAAAACAAGGATCTAGGTTATTTATTGCTATGAATATAACTTTTGACATTGGCTAGAAAATTAATACTTACACATTTTAGACATCCAATAACTGCTAATTAAAATATAGACATAAATCATGTAATGATGATTAATTACACAATTTGGATTTTTATAACCAGTAAGTTTTGCAACTATTTTTGCAATTAAAGATTTAAAAATCTGAATTAAAAGTATAAATGAAAATTCCCCATAAGAAACCAGACCTAGGGGCTGGAGTGGTGGCTTGGTGGTTACGGTGCTTGCTTGGCATGCACAAGTACATGGGTTCAAACCCCAGCACCCACGTACACAACTAAGTGTCAGAGCAATGAAAGCCATGTGAAAAACTCAATAAAAATTGATTCTCTCTGTCTCTGTATCTCTCTTCCTCACTGTCTTTCTCTCTTTAAAAAAAAAAAAAAAAGAAAGCAGACCTAATTTTATTGGAAAGACAACTTTCCAAAATTATAGTATACCTCATGATATAAAAATTGAATTTGGCTGGGCTGGAGATGTAGCTGAGTGGTAGAACACTTGCTTAGCACATAAAAGGTGGTAGGTTTTATTCCCCAGGGCCGCAAGGGGAAAAAAGTCAAGTTTTGATTCTTTCCTTTTTGACCTTTGGAAAAAACGATGACATTGAAAAATCTCTAAGAAATGTCATTACTCAAAGAAAACCACTTGGAAATTTGTTCTTGTAAAAAAAAAAAATTATGGGGACTGGAGTGGTGGCTCAGTGTTTACAGACTTTGCCTGACATGCACAAGGACTCAGGTTCGAACCTACTCAAGTAAGTGTCCCAGCAACAAACGAAAGCCATCAAGAAAAACTAAATAAAATTGATTCTCTCTCTCTCTCTGTGTCTCACTGTTCCTCTCTCTTAAAAAAAAAGAACATTTAAATTAGCTTTATTCATATTTTATTTGTATCTAAAGAATAGGTTTTATGTTTGGGGAGGGTATTTTTCTATCTTTTTTTTTTTTTGGATCCTAAAGTAATCCAAATGCTGAAGATAAGACACAATATCTGAGCCAGGTCTGCTTTCCTTTAAATCAGTTCAAGTCATTACATATTTATTGAGTACTTACTTTTTATTTATTTATTTATTTATTTTTTCATGTAGCATTTGTTGCTCTGATGCTCAGCTGTGTGTGCTGTGCTGGGGCTCGAACTCTGGTCCTAGTGTTTGCCAGGCAAGTGCCCCAAACACTGAGCCACCACTCCAGCCCTGAGCACTTACTTTTTGCCAGGGTATTTTGAAGGCATTGTGGGAGTTTATGAATGCAGGAGATAAGAAATGTCTTCAAATGTAAAGCTGCTCGGACTTCAGTGAGTATTGTCATAAGAGGAACAGAGAGCTATGGATCAGAAAAGGTATTGGAAAAGCAAACAACATGTGATGAAGGGTGAATGGAAATTTGACAGAGGAATATGGATGAAGTCACTCCTGGCAGAGTGAGAAATGTTGGGAGTGGAGGGAGGGATCCTGCTTGGCTGAAGAGCACAATGCTTATAAGGCAGTACTAAAACATCCAGGAAGATTGGATAGGGTTCAAATGTGGTGAACTTAAGTAAAAGCTAAAACAATTTCCTATTATGAGTGGGAAAATAATTATATATATTGCAACTTACCTGTTTTGCAATACTAAGCTCACTGATAGCCATGAGTAACTGGATTTGATTTCAGTACTAACAACCATTTCTGCCTCTGTCCTCTGCTGACATTCTCCTGTCCTCGTAGAGCTGTCTGAAATAATTTGAAGGACTTGTGGTCTATAACTTAGTACAATAATGTTTTTGTCAGTGTAGATTTTCCTGACAGTGATTAATACCTCTGGCTATCAACATGTACATTTCCAGCCCCTTGCTAGGTGGGATCAGGAGATTAAGAAAATGTTGGAGTGCTAATTCTCAAAGACTGGTGCAAGTAGTTTTTGGAAGTAGGCTTAGAATTGTTGGGAGACAAATTTTCACAAGGGAAAAGGAGAGTTTCTAAAGGAGGTTGTTGGTCTCTTTTTGGCAGGTAGAGAACAGTTGTTGGAAAATCCAGTGATTCAACAGTAAAGCATGACTCATGAGGAAATGAGCAAATGTCTGTCTTCCTGTACTGTTCTGGGGGTGGAGTAGGGTATCAAATATAAGATTAATTAATAAATATGTGGCTTGGGAAGAACAGTTCCTATTCTCCCTGTTTGAGGATGTATTGGTTTTGTGTGACAAATTGTTGCAAATTTAGCTGCTTAAAACAATTTTTTAAAAGCTATTATCTTACTGTCCATGAGCCAGGAATTTGGATACAGGTTAGCTGTGTCCCCTTCTCAAGCTGAAACTAAGGTAAAGGGGAGGGATGAGATTTCATCTGAGTCTTGTGTTTATCTTCCAGGCTCATAGGTTGCTGACAGAATTCAGTTCTTTGCAGCTGCAAATCTGTTCATCATTTTCTTCTTCTTCTTTTCTTTCTTTTTTTGGTACCGGGGATTGAACTCAGAGGTGCTGGAATTACAGATGTGTGCTACCACACCCAGCTTGTTCCTCATTTTTTTACTGGTTATCAACCAAGAAGCATTAGAGGCCACCCTCCTATCACAAACTCTTGCCTTATCTGGTCATGATAAGATGATGCTTCCAGCTCAGCAACATTGGTCTATTGCTGCTTTTGCAAGCACAGAAGCCCCTTTCAACTCTAGCTGGCCTCAGAAATTCATGTGATGAAACAAAAAAGTGATCTACAATTGAAGCCCGAAGACCTTAATTTATATGCACATGGATAATTCTCCCAGCATGCTCTTGGCCCTTGAAGGGTAAGTTGAAAGAGAAGTTGCTTCTCCTCTTGTATTTTTTTTTAAAAGGGAGTATTGGACATGCATGAGGAAGATTTGAGGCTTGTAACTTTCATACATGTGAAAGATAACTGCTAGTCCAAAAGTAATCTCTGATTACTACTACAGCTGACTTGGCACTGATAGTAGTGATCAGCAAACAGTGTATGGACCAAATATACCCCCAGACCTGTTTTTCTGTGACACATAAAATAAGAATATTTTTTATATTTTTAAAAATAATTGAAAAATTTAAAAAAGCATGACAAAAATAAAAATTTCAAATAAAATAAAGTCTTACTGTAACAAAATATCCATTTGTTTATGTATTGTCTATGGTTGCTTTTGTACTGCAAGACCAGAGGTGGACAAACACAACAGAGAATGTACTGAAAATATTTGCTCTTTTACCCATCACAGTAAAAGTTTGTCAACTTTTAATCTATAGTGCATACAGTTTAGTGAGTGTGTGGTAATATAGGTTCTCACAAAAATCACTTTGGGGAATATTTATGGGCATGGAACTTTTAGAAGGCAGCTTGACAATTGATATCAAGCGTCTTGACAAATTCATGAAATCTACATGTTAAGATTGGTCCCCCAGGTGACTCTGCTGCAGGTGGTTCTCAGGCCACATTCCAAAATGTGTTCTCTGGGGTTTCTGATGTGAGAACTTCTCTGATAATCCTTTTTACATTACATGCTCTTGGTGCTTCCTAACTTGGAGAAAATTCTCAGGACTCACTCCCCTCCCCTGGTTGTGTTGGTGCAGGTGGAAAATCTTCAGTAGGAACTGTTCTTTCAGCACCACGTATTTTCAGGTTCTTTGAAATGCAGTCCACACACCTGAATGCAGTACGTGAAATACAGAAATTCTGAGAGTACTGAGGATTTGTTTTTCCTAAACAAGTGTAATTTAAATGAAATAACCTCATACTGATTGCAAAACAAACAATTTGCTATTTTTTCCCTAATTCCATTACAATGCTCTGACTGGTTAAAGTTTTTGATTTTCTTTATAGAGTGTGTTTTGATCTTTTTTTGGGAGAAAAATTCCTAAAACCTCACAGTTAGGAAAAGGATCTTGCACAGAGTTTTTATGATATAAGGGTTTGCCTTGGATTTATTACTTTTCAAGTCAAAAAAGCATTGCTTTAAATTTTGACATTAGTTCCATAGAGTGGAAATTACTTTCATTACATGTATTAAGAAGAACATAAAAATGTAGACTGAAAGTAGTAAATGAATTAATTCACTTAGAAGCTCCTGCTTCTAAGTCTGCAGCAAACTGATAGCTAGCCTATCTTAGGTTAAATGCAAAATTTATTAGCCCACAAAAAGATATCCCACAAAAAAAGAAATAAATGAAAAAGAAAAAAAGTTACTGATTAATTAAAACAGGTCTATATGTTCCTGCCAATTTTCACCAGACAACTTTGGTTGCACTCTACAGATGTAGGGTTTGAAATCACATGACAAATCACATGTCCAATCCCTGCCAGTGCAGAGATCTGAAACCATATGAGGTGAGACTAGATAATTCAGTGTGAACTATAGACATAGGAATTAATTATGTTATTTTTTTGAACAACAGATTTCCTATGGACCTTCCTGTGTGGCACTTAGCCTGATACAACAATCTTTGCAGAATAGGAGCTCCTGACCTCATGGGAAACATAAACCAATGAACTGCAAATGAAATACAGCCTAAGAGATGCAAAAGGAGGAGCCAGACATGGGACACATAGAGCCATCTTCAGAGATTCAGGACAACCGAGTTTTGAAGAATGAGTAAGGAGAAAGAGTGGACCTGAAAAAGCGCCCTGCAGGAGAAAAGATTATATGCAAAAGAACAGTGGCAAGCGATTGCTTTCCTAGGAGCAGAGGAGGAAGAGCTAAGTGTATGAAGAGTAAAGTGAGTACACATCATATAGGTATGTAAATACATATGCATAATTCTAAACATATTAAATATTTCATTAGTTTAAAAGTAAAAATGTGGGGCTGGAGCAGTGGCTCAGCAGTTAAGGCGCTTTCTTGGCATGCGTGAGGACACGAGTTCAAATCCCAGAACCACATATACAATGAAATGTTGGAACAACAAAGGTCACATGAAAACTAAATAAAATTGATTCTCTCTCTCTCTCTCACTGTCAATCTCTTAAAAAAAAAAAAGTAAAAATGTGGGTCTGGGAGATGTAGATCAGTGTTAGAGCTCTTGTCTAAACATGAGTGAGGCCCTGGGTTCGATTTCCAGCATCAATCAATCAATCAATAAAATAAACATGCATGTTAAAAGTCTAGAAGCGATTCAAGGAAAAGAATAATGTCTATATATAATGCACTTGCTCTGTGGTTAGAGCTACAACAAAGTGCAGAACCTACGTGGAACTTATTTTGTCACGCAGGTTAAATAGGAACTTGATGTGATGGTTAAGAGCCAGACAGACTTGGATTCAAATCCAGATGTTAAATATTAGGTCTGTGCCATGGGCAGGTTTTTTAACCTCTTTAAGCCTGTTTCCTCATCTGTAAAATGAAGATAATAGTATCTCACTCACTGAGCTGTTGTGAGCACTAACTGCAATAATATATGTGAAATCATTAGCACAAATTGACCGGCACAGAGAAAGCACACACACAGAAAGAGTTGCTCACATCATTACAAAAGGAGACATTCGACATGTGGCGGAGAAGAGGAACGTTCCCAGAAGATGCATGGTGATGAGGACAATTGTCTCAGCTGGACATGAATTCATCTTGCTGTGGCCCGGTCTGCCTGTAAAGAAGAATAATCCCACGGATGAATAGGCAGCCAGCCAAGAGGGCTTGATCCTTGGCACTGGGTCTAGCCAGAAATCTGAGTGTGAGTAGAATATGAATCACCTGCTTACTGTAAATTAATTATTATCATTCACTCAGCAAAGAGCAAAAGATGCTTGGTCAGAATTAATCATCTCAAAAAACCCAAGTTATTTTAAATTCATTATATTTGAATATGGTAATGAGACATTTGTCACTTTTATGACTCTTTGTGGGGGATATCATCCATTGTAGGATGGGAAAGGATTAACATATAATTTGTAGAGTGCACCTTTTTTTTCTTCTTCCATATTTACTGAAGCTTAATATAATGTGTATTATATATCCTCATTTTTATGGATAAGGAAACAGCCTTTGAGTTTGAAGCGATTTATAGAGCCCACAGACTTCACAGGAAAGTGAAATAGTATTAAAAATTGAGATCTTTCTGACTCTAACTGAGGGTATTTCCAGTTGAATCTCTATAATTTTTTAAAAGTAGTAATGCCCACCGACTGGTGCTAAAGATTCTTATTGAGTTGTTCAGAGTTAAACAGTTCTTAAATATGAAAATTTCAGGTCAAAACATCTCATTTAAAAATATTTGGTATGTAAATGACTTAAATATTTAAAATGTGGATGTAATGTCCAGTGAGAAACCAAACTAAACAATAAATAGATCTTTTTTTATCTTCTGCTTTATTCGATTCAGAAGCAGGTTAAAGGCAGGAGAATGAATCCAGCCATTTATGCCATGTTAGGGGAAGGGAAAATAGTTCTCCCCCTGCTGACCTTTGAGATGAGTCACTGATAGCCTTGCTGTGGTGACTTTCCAGGCTCATCGGGGAACAAATCCCTCCAAACATTCTGAATAATCAGAACATTATCCACCACTTGAATGAACTTGTTTCACATCACTTAATCAGTTGACCCTGAAGCTTGCTTCTCCAAAGGAAAGATGAGCCATTTTCTCCACATTTTTTATGTCACTCAAAACATGAATTTCAATAAGTGATCTCTTTGTTATCCTGTGAAATTGCAATGATCATGTACATTTGCGACCCCTCTCTCTCCCTGTAGTATAAGCACGTCAAGTGCTTGCCTTGGAGAGAGATGGGACAAAGAGAGTTGAAATGATTCTTCACTTACGTGTCCTCATTGCCCACTGACTAGAAGAGATGACAAAATGATTCCCATTTTTAAGTCCTCTGAGGCTGAGAATCTTAAACTTGGCATAATCCTAAATCCTTTTATATAGCTAAAAAAGGCCCTCAGAAGAAGTTATTAAGATATGTGTGCCTTGAAACTTTACCTATCTTGACCTCTAAGGAACTCTGAATCTGAAATAAGAAATTTGACACATTATGAAAAAAAAATGAATGCAATTTTCTCCTTTTACCTCTGGATATAGGCACACAGTACAAAAACAGATCACTCAAAAGTGAACTTACACATCAAAATCTTTTATTTGTTTGGAGATATATAAAATAAGCAAAAAGAAGAAAGAAAGAAAGCTTTCCCTTTAAAAACAATAAAACACTAAAAATATGATGCAAGCACCCTGATTGTTTCCCTGCGGCTCAACCTCTTTCCACCAAGCAGAGTTCACAAAATGCGTGGGGTGAATAAGTGTTGGTGCTCCCTGTTTGCCTTCTCACGTCAGTTTAGCACTTCGTTTTCCTACCTCTACCTTTTCTGGGTCATTGATCCTCTTTTAATTTTTCTTTTCCTCTTAAGCATTCAGGCATTCAATCAGCAGTATCCACGAAGATTTCCCATCATGTAGACAGTAACATGTGAGGTCATGTAGGACCTCCAAATGTTTCAGAAAATACATTAGCAGGAATTTGCTAGAAAGAAACTCTGAATTGTTTCCCTGGAGACAGAAATGTTGCCCCATTTTATATTTTGTGTCTGAGAGGAGGTTTGTAAGAAATTCTGGGAGAATAGGAGTGGAGTGGGGTGGGCGAGTAGTGTCTAAAAGTGACAGAAGGGCTTATTGTGAACTAGAAGGCCTTGGTTTGAAAACCCCAGGTCCAACAAAATGGGACAATAATGCAGAATCATATTCAAGTGACCTTGATTCTTCTTCTTTTTATCACGTCAACTTGTCTTCCTGTAAAGAGAACTGTGAGTAAATAATCAGAACATGCAACTGGTAAACTTTTGTGATCCTTCTTCAACCTGCTAAGATTTTATGGGCTTGAGTATTTATTTACATGTCTCCTTACTGAGTAATAATGTTGATAGTGCCTGTTAAGCTCCTCCAATATGTCACACACTGTTCAATGAACCCATGTTAATCTTTCAAAAACACAGTAAAGTAAGTATTATTATTTCCTCTAAGGCAGAAAAAGGACAAGGAGCGTCCTTAAGGCAACAAAGCTTAGCAAAATGTACTGAACCTAGGGAGTCTGACTGCAGTTCTTGTACTGTTAAATACTGTTATGATTTACTATGAGGTGTCCACCATAACTTGTATGTGAGACAACACAAAGATTTTCTGAGGTAAACTGATTAAATTATGAGAGGTAGGATTTAATTGGTGGCTTAATCCACTGATATGGATTAACTGTGTGGTAACTGTAGGCAGGTAAGGTGTGGCTGGAATTTGGGGTTTATATTTTGTCCCTAGTGGGTGGAGCTCTCTCTGCTTTCTACCCACCATGTCCTACACTGATTTCTGTCACCATGCCTTCCACCATGACCTCTGCCTCAACTTGGGCTCAGAGCTATGGAGTTGGCTGACCATGGACTGAACCTCTAAAACCATGAGCCAAAATAAGCTTTTCCTCCTTTAGCTTGTTCTTGTCAGAATAATGATGAAAAGCTGGTTAAAGCAACTACTATATTCTATTTCCCTTGAACTCATGCCAATGGGGCTTTTCCTCACTCAACCTTGATAATCTAAGCAATTTAATACAATTCAACTTATTAGAACATAATTTTCAAAATAGATAAAATCATGACTCTCCTAAAGATCTCGATATAGTTTGAATCATAAGTGTCCCCCAAAGGAATATGTGGCAAAGGTTTGACCCCTAGCACGGCACCATTGGGAGGTTGTAGAACCTGTAAGTGGGGGAATCTATTGGGAGGTATTTAGGGGTATGACCTCAAAATGGATAGCAGGACCTCAACCCTGTTCTCTTTCTCTGTACTTCCCCCATGAGATACTGCCTTGCCACAGGCCCAAAAGCAACAGGGCCAATTACCCATGCAATGGGACCTCCAAAACTGTGAGCCAAAATAAACCTTTTCTCTTTTAAGTTGATCATTTTCAGGTGTCTTTTAGAGTAACCCAGAGCTGCTGATTTACACAGATACAAATAAAAACATGTTAAAGATTTTAATTAGGTCAGTAATGAGACAATAGAGATGTGTTAGAGCCAGTAAACACACACACACACACACACACACACACACACACACACACACAGAGAGAGAGAGAGAGAGAGAGAGTAAATGAACAAATGAGCACATATTTAAGCCATTAATGGATCAAGATATGGAAATGAATTTGCAAATAGGAACAAAAGTGGTCCATACTAGGGGACAGAAGTCAGTTGATCCTTTCCTGAATAGAATCTGCACTTCTATAGGCAAGAATTATTTGACATTGCTATATTTATCTACAGTTTATAGAATCATAGTTCTAACAGGATCAGTGAAATCAGGAGATCACACTGGAAGGAGATGCATTAGACAAAGTATGGTTTTTCCACTGCAGCACAAGTTCCCCCTACAACACTTTTTCTACTCCCTTGCTCCTTAAACTCAGAAAGATTATACCTGATAGGTATAAAAGGCACTTGGAGAGATAGAAATATGGACAAAATAAGTCCTATGAAACTACCAAAACAGACATTTATAAATAATTTCAATAAGGCAGATTATTAAAGAATGTAACAAGGGAAAAAGATTTGTTCCACTCTGGGGATAGATTGGAATTTCTATATAAGGGCATTTAGGTGAAGCAAATAAATCAAAGGTGGGACTAGAGGTTAACATGAAGCTGCTTTCAGAAGCTACATTACATAAAATACAGAAAAATCAGACTATATAAAGGAATGGCATAAAGTTTGGTAGGGACCATAACCTCCCCCACCCCCAAAGCAGTCTTATATATTGCATTTGATATCAAGAAAATTCTTTGGAGGAAAAGACCTGGTAGGATGACCTGGGAGGTAGTAGGAAAATGAAGTGCTGTCCAGAGAAAGGGGCATGTTGATCAGGGAGGCAAAGAGCATGAGAGAAGGCTGTGAACCAAAAGAATGAGGAATAATAAGAGTGAGGGGCAGAGTCTGCCTCAAAGCCACTGTTCCCTCAACCTGTGCAGATCCAGCCCTTACCAACCTCTGTCTGTTTTTACTAGCACCCTAACAGCAGTCCCACCATCACAAGGCCAAAGCCCTGGTCCTAGCATATAAAGAGACATTCATCAGGGCTGGAGGGGTGGCTCAGTGGTAGAGCACTTGCCTGGGATGTGTGAGGACAAGTGTTCCATCCCCAGCACCACATACACAACTAAGTGTCAGAAAACAACAACCCAATGATAAAAACAAAGAAAATTGAATTTTTTCCTTTCTCTATCACACACACACACACACACACACACACACACAGAGAGAGAGAGAGAGAGAGAGAGAGAAAGAGAGAGAGAGAGAGAGAGAGAGAGACTTATTACATATTTCCTGAATGAACCAAGGAATGGAAAGCAGAAAGAAGGGAGGAAGGGAGGGAGAGAACAAATGTAACATTTCTCCCAAAAATAAATGTCCCAGCCTTTACTGTTTCTGAAAAGAGCTAACCACAAAGGACACCCTTCACGAATAATTCCAGTTGAAGGCTCACTTCCATTCCACCTATTATTCCCTTATCTGCTCCCTCCATAAAGCCAAGGCCTCTTCCTTTCCTTTGAGATATTCTTCATTAATAAACATTTTCCCCTTTGTAATAGCCTCAGTAAAATCATCTTTTCAATCATCCTGTTCATTTTGTCTTTCACCCGTTGGAAAGAAGGAGGTTCAGGACCCAATTTCTGTGTCTGAAGAACCCTTCTGAGATTTAATACAGGATAAAGGTATGCAAACCCTTAATTTATTTTAACTGCATTCTTTTTATATACATGAAAGTGCATGGACTATACTGATGAAAAAGCCTCTAATGATTATTTGACCCAGAAGGAAGTTCAATTGCTGGTAGCCCTGGCATGTGCATCTTTGTCTGTGTGGCACCGGGCATGTTCTGGGAGTTGTTTGAAGTTCCTCTTTTGGGGGATCAAGGCATATAATAGAGGGTGTTTTTCCTTTTCCTTCTTGGGTGATGGTCTGGGGAGGGAAGATTTGAGGTGATTAAATTACAGCATCGATAGAAAGGCAAGCTTGGAGTAATAAAAAGGCATTTTTATTCATCCAAAGAAAATCTTCAAGATACAGCTAAAGATGATTATAAACAGCAAAGCTACCTTTACATGCTGAGATGAAACTAAATCAGGGAGCTTATTGAAAAGATGTGGTATGATTCAATCCTTGAAGAAAAAGTTGAGGTGTAAGTAACACTTTGAGATGAACATGCCAGAAAGTGAATGAGCTCTGGCTCATTTCACAGATGCCTCTCTGACAGAGTTAAATTCCTAGGAGAGCATAGAACTTGGTAGAACTTGGGTTGCCTGCTCACTCACTAGCCAGGGGAGGCCCAGATTACTTAATTGACAATTCTACCAAGATTAGCCAAAGAGGGAGAAATTATGCAGCAAAACAGAGGGGGCTGTAGAGCTCAGTTACCTGAAGGAGGGGCCAAGAATTCCAGGCAGGCAAAATAGTCACTTTACACTGACTTACCATATGACCCAGTGCTTCTACTCCTAGGTATATGTACTCAAGAGAAATGAAAAAAGAAATACATTCACATAAAACCTGTACACGAAACCTCAGAGCAGCAACATTCATAATATCCACAAAGTGGAAAGAGCCAATATATCCATCAACTACTGAATGGGTAAACAATCCCAATATGTTCATATGATAAATAACATTCAATCATAAAAATGAATGAAATGTTAATATATGCTATCACATGAGGAACTTCAAAACCATTAGACTAAGTGAAAGAAGCCAGACACACACATACCCCCACCACACACACACACACCACTACATTATTAAATGTTTTTATTTATGTGAAATCTTCAAGGAAGGCAAATCTGTAGAGACAAAAAGGACAAAAGTAATTGCTTAGCATTACAAGAAGTGGGAGTGCAGGGAATGGGGGGTGAGTGGAGACTGATATACGTTTCTCTTAGAGTAAATGAAACTATTTTAAATTTATGTTATAATGATGATTGTTGTAGCTTTGATGTTCAATGATGCCCAAAGGTCTCTGTGCTAAGGTTTGGTTCCTAGCATAGAGCTATTGGGAGATGATAGAACTTTTAGGAAGCAGGACTTCATGGAAGATTCTGTGATTGCTGTGGGCATGCCCTTTAAAGTAGTTGTGGATAATTCTGTCAGACCCTTCCAAATATGTCAACCCAAGTAAAACAAGCCAGAGGAAATGTACATAAGGCGGTGTGGAATACTGCAAAATGCCTGCCAGGAAGGGGAGGGTCCGAACTGCTGCCATTGATGTACCATTGATATATGCTTGGTATAAGGCTGTGTGCAAGGAGCTGGCTCAGTGGTAATCATGCTTGTCCAGAACGCATGAGGACCCAGGTTCAAAACCCCAGCTCCACATGCACAACAAAGTGTCAGAGCAATGAAAACCAGATGAAAAACTAAATAAAGTTGATTCTCTCTTTAAAAAAAAAAAGACTGCATGCAAGTTCCTTTTCTTTTCTGGTCCTCAGTTTCCTGATCTGTAGAGGAAAAGGCCTGAATTAGATCAGTGGTTCCCCAAACTAAATTCCTATTAATGATTGTGATTTAATATTTTCTCAAAAAATTAACAAAAGAGTGAAGTGATATACAGAAAATTCTGGGCAAATAAAACTATGGACATTGTATAGATGTGTCAAAAAAGCCATGAAGTTAATATAGATATTGAAATTGGGCAAGTGCCACATGATACGTCCCCATGTAGCTTGATAATCTGTAGTCAGAGGTGGCTAAATAGATTGGCTGCAAACACCATTATTTTGTAAAGTATAGCCCTCCTCCATTTTTTTTTTTTTTTGCTTCATGGCATTATTTTTAAATAATAATGATCTTGGTAATAATAATGATTATTTGTTGAGTGCCTATCATATGACAGTTCTTACCAATGAAGAGGAAGTTCAGGAAGACCTTATGACAGCCTGTGGTCGTGGTGACTAAGGAAGACCTCTCTGAAAGCAGAAACTGAAAGAATGACAGGATATTCTTCATGCAGGTGAAAAGGTACCTGTGAAGGCCTAAGGTTGGAATCAAACACGTGGTCCTTCCAGGATCAATCTGTTCTATGGAACTCAAAGAGAGAATGACGTCAGCACCCAGTGCTTGCTGAGCGCCTAGCTCCCTCACCCCTCCTCCATGCAAATTCTCTGCTGGTTTCTCTTAAGCCACACAAAGGCATTATGGGGTCAGTGTCATCACTCTTTGTTACAGATGGGTCTGAAATTTCAAGTTAAACTATATCTTGCTGGTGGTTGTAGAGCTGGAAAGGAGAAAGCCTGCAACCCACGCGGATTGCCTCCAGAGCCTGTGTGCAAACCCTTGCAACCCCTCGGGTTTCCTTTGCTCCAGCTACATTGAGTTAGCAACAGACTGCTTGCTCTCTGATCCTGGTTAGGAAGCCTGTAGTTAAAGTAAACAAGGCACTCAAAAAGCATAGCAAAACCACGAAAATTTACCGACCTTACCCAAGATTCTGTACTGCAGAGGACTGTCTAAAGGACTTGTTATGAAATCCTAACTTTTAGACTTTCCATATAATTTCTTTTTCGTTATTGGAGGTGAGAAGGGCAAAATAAAAGTTTTATTTTCACTGGAGAAATAATACAACCTTATTTGGGACAAGAATTATGAAATAACTATTTGGTCACCTTTTGCCTACATTTTATGATATGATGATGCAGAAACGGTAAAAAAGTTAATCTTCACTTTACTTATAAGAGGTTTGCTTAAAGTTCTGTAACTTCTCATAATTCAGTGTGTGATATTCATAATAGACAACTCACCAGTAATAACGAACATCATTCATCCTATTGCTTGGGAGTTCTTTGTCTCATTCTTTCAAATTTATTGTTACAGAACTAAGGTTGTAGAGAACAACGTGATCCAGGATTATGCTCTAGCCAATTCCAACTTCAACAGAGGCAGCAGTGACCCAAACGCCTTAATTCTAGTCCGAATTTTGAAAGAAAGCTTTCTTTTAATGTTTATGATTTTACTACCTTAATGTTAAAAATTTGAAATGAAAGAAAAAGTCAATATTTACCCTTGATGCTGGGTATTGAGGTAAAATTGTGATTTTCTTGGCCTTCTGCTAAGGATCATTTCAGGATGGAGTCATAACAGTTAGAAACCCTATCATATTCTCTTAAATAAAGTGCTTGATGGGAAACAAACTTTCAGGAAGTTAGAAGATTGGAAAATCAAAGAGGTTTTTCCCTTTTTCTAACGTGATTATTTTGGTAATTCCAATGCTCCACAAAGAGATGATTCGCGCATTTAAAAAATATTCATTCTTTCCAACTTTTATTTATCTGTGTTTGTACCACAAAAAGGTGATTCAGGTGTATGTCCCAATTAGGAGTCAAAAGAAGATGATTTAGGATGACCAAGTATGCTGGTTTTCCACAACTGAGTCACTGGGATTACAAGCCTGTGCCACCATGCCTGGATCAGACGCCTATTTTGTTTTCATTACATAAATTATAATCCTGGGGGGGGGGGAATCACCCAATCAACAAATCTAGAGTGTTTTCATATGAACATGAAGGCAAAAACTGAGAGACAGTAACAGATCTCCAATCAGAAAAAGCCTTACACATAGGCTGAGCTTGAGATTTCCAAAGTGTGTGGCTGGACTCAGATGCTTCGTACCTGTGACCTGAAGCCACTTACTCCACTTCTCTAAGTCTCAGTCTTCTTATGCTGAAGAGCAGTCATAATATTAAATACAGCATGGAGTTCTTGTGAGAGGTGAAGGAAGTGATCGCTATAGAGAATGCAGCCCACAGCCTCACCCATCCTGGATCTTCAGTAGTAAATTGAATCATCCTGGGTGTGATGCATTGCTGATCACTTTCTAGGGTTTCTTTCCCCCACATCTACAAATCGTTTTACTTTTTTAAACCATCATATATGCTACATATGGTGTCCAGATGGGCAAGATGGAAAAAACATTGGTTTTGCTTTTCAATTTGCAAAGGGACAGCAAAAGAGCGAAACTCAGGGTGATGCATCTCTGTAAGTCAATGTGCCAAGACCTTTTCTGGAACTGCAGACAGTGGAGTTCTGGGATGCATGGGGATCATGTGAAACGTGCTGCATTTCAAGTTAGGTAATGCTTTCCTGGTCCCAGTGTTGTCCTAAACTTGTCATGTGATCTTAAATATGTCAGTTTCTGCTTCACTTTTAAATTGTCTTTTCTGTAAAATATGATGATTGAACCTCAAAAGTCTCCTTATTGCTATAATTCTTCTAGAGCCAAAGAATCCAAGCCAATTTATGCATCTCTGGGGCATCCAGGTTTTGTGAACCAAGAGTCACTACATTCAGAGCAGTGTGCAACTTCAGTCAAATTGACATCATCTTTGTTCTCTTTGGGAGAGGACTTGTTATATAAAATAACTAAGGTTTGGTGGGTAAATTCCTAGAGTACAGGAATGGTGATGTTTCTGGACCTAAAATAGTGTTTTATACAGATATTTGTAGTTGAAACCCATGTATTTAGTTTAAACACTGCTTGCCTGTGAAACCAAATGAGTTGCAACACTGTTTTAACATTGTTTCTGGCCCTATGCAGAGGAGAAAAAACATTTTTGGTCAGCAGTACTGTAGAATTAGAGAATATTTACCTTATTTAGTCATGGTCTGACCGAGTCATTCCAACTGATATTGTTTGGAATGAAAACTAGACCAGATGTGCACTTAAATGAGCTGGATAGATTAACTATCAGTCCTACCATATTATCTTGAAGGGTGGGTAGAGTCATCTCCAAAGAATTTCCTGGAGCCAGACACAAAGGTTACTGATAATAATTACAGCTCACACTTTATTAAACACACACAATGTATTGAGCACCATTCTAGATGTTTCACAGATATTAATTCATTTAGTTACACAAAAATCCTTGGAGGGAAATACTATCGTTATCCTTATTTCTTGAGGAAGTCAGTGAGCCTCAGGGAGGTTAAGCAGTTTGCCTGTGGTCACTCATCTTCTAAGGGTAAAGACAGCATTCGCCTGAAGCTGTAATCCATCCTCTCACGCGTTCAAATTATGCTGCATTCATTGCTCCATCCTATTCTGTGTTACTGATTTAAGGTGCTTTTGGAAGTTGAAAATATAAGGCTCATTGTTAATTTATAAGGGAACAAAGAGTTTGAATTACCATGAATAGGGTAAAGATACCTGACCCAAGGGAAAGGAAAAATGCTAAATATTGGAGAAAACATACGTAGACCTGATTAGAAATTGCTTGGGTTACTAAAATAGCATATTCATTCTTTATTTATCTTTTAAAATAACTTGAGGAATGTGGGAAGAACTGAAGTTTAGACCTTGACTCCTTGTCTGCATGAGATATCTGGAATGCTTTTTATGATCAAAGCCAAGTGGATAATATGGGTTGATGCCTTATGGTTAACCTTAAAAAGAAGCAAAACAAAACTGTTGGATTCTCCTCATTTACAGTGGAATCCCAGATATTTTTTTGTTGTTGAGGCTTGTTGGAATAAATATTCTGGTTCACATTGACATTCTTCTGAGCTTAATTTACTGTCTGAGAGCTCCTTTATCTTTTGTTAGCACATACCCTCCTACAACATAGAAATAAAACACTATACTGTGCATTTATTTAGATTTTAAAATAACAGAGTATGCAGTTTCAAAAAGTGCTGATTCCAGGTGGGGAGATTTGTGGATAGATTCCCTCAAATCTGAGATATCATCTAAAAGTAAAAGAAACCATTCTGTATTGTGCTTCCTACTAAATATGGAATTTCTCCAATAGGGAATAAGCTGTCTATAGTCCTTGAAATTTCTTCCCTTTTGAAAAATGTTTTCCCTGCTATTAAAAAATTACATGTGATCAATTAATAAAACATAGAACCATAGAAAGATTACTTGGGAGCTCACCACACTTGTACTGCTTAATCGTGGGTACCCTTCTGCTTAGTTATAATTATGTTCACTATATAAATGTTACATCCTTCATCTTAAAAGCTAAACATTCAGTTGTCTGCAATTTTGTGTGTGGAAATATAACCTTTTGTGATTTTCATAATAGTCTTCTAAGAAGACACTGTGTTTTACACACATAGTCCATTTATTCCTAAATGACTAGGGTGTTTTCAGCTTTTGTATTCTAATAAAAAATAGTTCATCTTTATATCATAATATTTCCTTTCTTAGGATAATGTCTTTGGATTAGTTTCTTTCATTGCTTAAAAATGTTGTTCTCTGAAGTTTATTGCAAGCACACATGTTTATCATCTTATACTAAATGCCTACAATAAACTTTCCCACAATATAGTTAATTGGTTTGTTCAGCTCCCAAAACGAAGTTTAGAAAGCAGACAGTAACTGATACCTGCAAGGACTCTGCATTTTCCGCGCTTTTAACCAGAGTTTCTGAATGTTTCATATGTGGCTTTAACTCCTGTTTTCAGGTGTTTATCCGACAGGTACCTAGGTTCTTGAGTGTACTCCTTGGAAGACATGAGCTTTGATCTTCTTCTTTTACATCTAGTTGAATTCTTTCTCAAGACCCCAGTCTTCTCCCTCTCTCTTGCTGGGAATAGATGCCCTGGGGATATTTTGCTACATTCTGTGTCAATCCCTTGGAGGATGGCCCTACCTCAGCTCTGGAGATGGTCACTGATTATTAGTACCTCTCTTCTTCACCACTCCATTAAAACTGCTCTGATCTTGTCACCAATGATCTCTGAGTGGTTAAATCTAAAATCAATTTTCAACTCTCATCTTACTAACCCTCTCAGCAGCATTTAACCACGTTAATTACTCATCCCTCACTAGTCCTCCATGACCTAATCAAATCAGGATCTAATTCAGAAAACAGAAACATTCTTTATTATTTTTCTAAGGTGATTTAATGCAGGATTTTGATGGCATCAGGGACAAAAGAGCTGAAAAGTCCACCAGATTGTAGCAAGGAAACCCAGGCTATTGTGGCAGCACAGTACCAATCTAGGCTGGAATAGCTGAGCCCATGGGCTTATGACTCAGCAGATTCTAGAAGGATCTGGTGGAAGTTGGAGCCTGAGAAAAGACAGCCAGTACTACAGATGCCACCTGAAAGGGGGAGAGACAAGGCCCCCAGTTGTTCATTTTCTCTCTCCCTGCAATTTCCAGTCTCTGCTCTCAGTAATCTCAGCTAGAAAACTAATATTAGAATCCTAGACTGGCAGCCTGTGGGGTCAATCCACTCAGTACAGACCAGGTAGGGAGAAAGATGAGGGGTAGGCTGTGGCTCTAGAAGTCCACGTTGGGTATATCATGTCAGGCCCCAAAGCAGATAAGCAAAGACTTTATTGGGATTGAGAGCTCTGGGAGCAAGTTCACTGGGCTGGCAGAGTGAGGGCTGGTAAGGGGAACCACCCTGGGGCTGGGCCATGACTTTTTAATGGGTGGGCAGAGGTGGTCCTTACAGAGATTGGCTAGTAACTTCCATCAATCATTGGGGATTATGAGCCATCACTGGGGCTCCCTTTGCCAGCATCTGATTGGTTGGTCTTTTCATGTGTGCTTAGGCTGCTTGACGCCTCATCCAGCTGCCTGGAATCAACCTAGCACATCATACTCACTGTATCCCCAGTTTTACTAGTGAGTCCTTCTGTGTCTTCCACTGGGTCCTACTCTTCTTTCTGCTCTGTTAATGTTGAAATGCTTCAAAGCTCAGTCCATGTATCATCTGTCTTAGTTATCCATGGCTGCTTAATACCACCACCCATATTTTAAATAGTTTAGAACAATATTTTATTGCTACTTCTTGTGATTCTGTGGGTGGACTGGGTTTAACCAGGCAGTTCATTCTCAGCATCTCTCATAAGACTTGTGGCCACACTGTGACATGTCAATCAGAGCCACTTCAGGAATGATGGGTTTTATGACCTCAGTTGCTGAGAATATGGCTGGCAAATAGCCCTCAGTTGTCAGTCTCTTTCTGGAACTGCCTCAGACTGAAGTCCACCTTGCCCAAGGCCTCCCACCTTTTACGGGGTGGCCCATATCCAATGCCTAATTAATACAGGAATTTAAAGCTCAAGCTTCTCATCTCAACTTGGATACCTATAAGGGATCATCCCATCTTCAGAACTCCCCTCAGGATCAACTGAGAATTCAGAAGAAATTGTGGAACAATTTAACATCCCCTTTGTCCACTTCTCTTCCCATCCTTCCCTTCCACAGGTGTTGATCCTCAAAGCAGTGTTTCCTGAGCTTCCTCTGTTGGAGTTTGACTCCTGAGGAGCCCAGCGTGCATCATGTTTGCATTCATGCACGTAGATGGGGCTGAAGTCATCTACTAGCTTGGCTTGACTGAGCTGGACATCACAGAGGCTCTTTCATGTGGCTGCTGTTGATGCTGTCCACAGTCACTGTCTGTTAATTGCCTACACTTGGCCTCTCCATGTGACTTGAGCCTCTCTCAGCATAGTGGTCAGGTTCTGAGATGGAGATTTCAAGAGTTAGTAATGAAGAAGCCTGAGCACATTGTCACCACCCAGGATGTCACATCTATGGATTATGCAAGTCATAAAGGCTGGCCTGGAATTATAAGGAGGGTTTAGCCCCCTCTTTATATGAGGAGTAGTATGCACATACGGAGAGAAAAGAAATGGTTAGAAACCATCTTCGTAGGTTTTCTACAACATCTTTTCCTCTGGATCCTATTTACCACTCCACAGACACTGTTCATGTTTTGGTCACCAGTATCTCCACATTTTAAATCAAATAATCTATTATTCTCAGTTGTAATCTCCCTTGGCTTCCTCGAAGAATCACTCACTTAATTGGTGGTCTGCCAATATTTATTTGTGGATGACTCCCAAATTAATATCCCAGATCTGCCTCCCTCATAAATCCCATACTTCTGTATTTAACATGGAGGGAGTTCAAGGACGTCTCAGAGGAGGGAACCTCAACTTAAGATAATGGGGTCCTTGATAGTGAAGAGAATTTCATCATGCATCAAATATTGAGGTGCAAATATTTGTTTAGGAAAGCAAGGAGTGTACACTGAAGGGAGAATATGGGCTATTTTGAGAATGGGAAGCATTATGGGGGTCTCAGGATCTTCTTTGAAAAGGAAAATTTGAAAGGGCTGAGCATGGGAAGATATGTGGGGACGAGATCCCTGTGGTGATCAGAGTGGTTTATGTTGATGTGGCAATCCTCAGGATCCTTAGGTTCATGTTTTCTGCCTTATCTGATCAATAGATAATATTGGTAAAGTGCACTATGTCAAAGGTTTCATACTTTCCTTTGCTCAATCTGTTCTAAAAATACATGTATAGTGGGCTACTTAACAGTACACAAGACAATTCTCACAAATGAGCGAGTCTCCAGTAACTTTAAGATTGTGAATGAAGTTTGTAGATTTCCCAGAAATTTGGGAGTGATGAGAGAGAGCGAGAGAGAGAACTGGCTTGGGGAGTGAAGTAGTAAAGTATGAAGAAATTTAGCACTCGACTTTTGTATTCATATTACACGCTCCTTTTTCTTCCTTGTGTCCTCTTTCTACACATCTCTTTTTAGTTTTTCTATCCTACCCCAACTACCTTCTCATCTCAAAGTAGTGTATCCAAACTGAAGTCCTGCTCTCCCACTGAAATCTTGCTCTTCCCATGGCCTCCTCGACTTCATTTGTTAGCAACACCATCTTTATAGTTGTTTAGACCAAATTAAAATCATCATTGGCTCTTTCTTCCTTATCACACATCTAACTCAATAAAAAATCTCTTTATTTCAATATTCAAACACGTCCTAAGTCTGACTACTTTTTACCACTTCCTGCTACCATCCTAGTCTGAGCAGCTGTCTTCTTTTACCTGGATTACTTCAACCACCTCCTAACTAGACCTTCTCCTTCAACCTTCATTCCATGGTACTAGAGAGGTCCTTTTGAAATAATTCAGACAATGTGATTCCTTATCTGAAAAATTCAATGGCCTCCTAGAGCATGACAAATAATAGCCAACCAGCTATCAAGCATTTGCAAGTGCTCTCAGACTTAAGGATCAGATTCAGCATCTCCCTGGCTTCATTTTGCCTGCAAACCCTCCCTCACACTACTCAGTCCTCAGGTGCCACGCAAACTTGTGTCTTAGGGTCCTGGCTGTTCACTCCGCCGGAAGGCTTTTCCTGAACATAGATAGCCTCCTTCCTCTTCTCAATGTTTTGTTCAGTTGCCACTAAACTGATGAGACTTATGTTTACCTCATTAAAAATCAAAACAATCTCTTTCAACTTCTCATTGTCCAACTCATTTTTCCCTGCTCACCTTCCCTTTTTTATCCCACAGTATTTTCTCCTTTTACATTTTTATATAGTTCATTAATTTGTAATATTAATATCTATCTCTCCAACTTAATGGTGTGGATCTTTGTTTTGTTTACTGCTTCATTTCAAATGCTTAGAGCAATGGGGGCTACATACGTATTAGTCACAAAGTAAATATTGATAGATGAAGTGAATGACCGCAACTTTTTTAGTTCATCATTGGCCACCCATGCATGGCATTCACCTCTCTCCTCAGGAATGTGCTTGTGACCTAGTTTGTGGGTTAGTGAGACAAAAGAAAATCTTTGGTGAATAATTTCAAAAGTACCTCACTCTTCTGAGATGAGAGGACTTCCAAAAATGACTTTCTCCCATCTTCTGGATTGTACGGCATGAAGATCTGAGATCTCTTGCTGCAGCTGTCCTGCTGCAGGACGGCCTTCCTCAGGAGAAAGCAACAACATGGAAACAGAGTGGGTCCTTGTCAAGAGGGGTCCTTGGCATGGCCAAACTGATGAATCAAACGAACCCTGAAACTTGGCTAGCTCTGACCTTTTTGTTGTGAAAGGCTCTACCGTTCCTTTGCTAGTTAAGCCAATTTAAACTGTACTTTTACTCATGTGTGTGTAGTTCACTGAGGCACCTTTTCAACAAACTTTCAGTTCTGTGGTGTAGAGAGATGTCTAGAGTCATCGAGGGTGGTCTAATCAAGGTCTCACAGTTTTTCTTTTCTGATTTGTCTCTGCTTTGCTCTGTTGTCAATTAATTCAAACATATTCCTTCCATGAAGTTTTCTTGGGTCACAAATGTTTTTGCGAAAATTAGTTCCTCTTTTTTTTTTTTAAAGGGAGATGGACAGTGGCTATTTAGTTTTTCATGTGGCTTTTGTTTGCTCTGACACTTAGTTGTGTGTGTGGTGCTGGAGTTTGAACCTGGGTCCTCACGCATGCCAGGCAAGCACAGTAATCACTGAGCCACTGCTCCAGCCCAGTTCCTCTATTTTTAATTACTATAATTACTATTTGCTAGTTAATCAGATAATATCCACTTCCTGTGTTCAGATAACTGACTTGGATGTGTGCACTTTTGAGTTCTGGTTATTTGAATTTATTTCTGCTCCATCTGGGCATTGCATCAAACAAATGGTGAGGTTCCTTGTTACTTTTTTGACCTATTTCCTACAATTCTTCCCTTTGCTCACTGTTCTGGAGCCACACTGGCCTTCATGCTATTACTCCCAAAGCACCAAGTAGCTTTTGTTTGTTTGTGTTTTAATTTCAGAGACTTTCGAAATTGGCATTCCCTTAGCCTGGAGCACTTTTTTTCTAGTTGAAATCATGGCTTCTTCACTGAAATTCTTCAAGCCGTTTCAAATGGCTTGAATAGAAAAACAGGTACAATCTGCAATCAGGAAAGAAACAGCGAGACAACAAGTGGATCATGAGCACCTGTAAAATACAGACAATAAGATGGAAAATCATTTTTAATTTTCTCTGCGGATGACCTTTCAGTTCCCATGAAGTTAACCCAGCTGGTTTCTTTTACATGGTTTCCTGTATTGATGGATCTGCTCCATCAAGCATCAAAGTCAAGGGCTGGAGCAGTTGCTCAACGATTACAGCACTTGCCTGGCATGCACAAGGTTGCAGGTTCAAATCCCAGCACCATGTACACAACAAAGTGTTGGAGTAATGAAAGTCACATATAAAACTAAATAAAATTGATTTTCTCTTTCTCTCTCACTATCCCTCTCTCTTAAAAAAGAAGAGAGCTTCAAGGTCAAGGCCGTGGCAAGTCTGACCCCCTACCTGGCAGAAGGGCACTAGCTCCTTTACAGACTTTCTCAGAGGTAGAATTAGGATACAATAACATACAAGACAATCTATACCTCTAACTGGCTGAAAATAAATGATTTTAAGAAAGTAATAGTAATTTTTAAATAACAATCTAAAAGATTTACTCATTACTAGTGATAAAAATGAAACAGAATAAATGGAGGAGGGGGTATCACGGGATATCTTGCCATGGCAGGTACAAGACACTTGCAGTCAGTGGTAAGATAGAACTACTGTTTAGATATGGAACTTAGAAGTTAAATCCAACACGATAAGTGTCCAGAAATACTTGTTGAATGACTAAGTAAATTGATCCCAATTTAGTAGATGTTTAATTTGTGTCTAATTTCTCTTTTGTACCAGGAATTGAATCCAGGGGTGCTTAACCACTGAGCAACATTCCCAGCCCTTTTTATTTTGTATTTTGAGACAAGGTCTTGTCAAATTGCTTATATCCCTGCTAAGTTGCTGAGCCTGGCTGTGTGTAGTTTTGAAATCTCTTTTAGCCTAAACTACTTTTTCAGCTACAAAATGACAATAGGCAGGGTTACATAAAATAATGTGAGTAAATCACTTGGCACAAGCACTGAAAATGCTCATTAAATAGGATTAATTTTTTATTATTGTACTTGATATCTTCGTGGGTTTGAACAAATTAGTGGAGGATGTAAAGGGAGAATCTGTACAAAATAAGAGAACCTAGTAGATGAACAATGCTGCTGCTTGTTCAACAGCACGTCAGTTTCTACTCTGCCTTGCTCTTCTTTCCTTGCAGGTCTGCCCGAGGCATACAGACACGTGTGAACACGTGAACAGTTCTACACGCTGCGGAGCTGAATGATTATTTATGTACATGTTCAGATGGCTCGCATACTCTGCTTTGAGGACCCTAAGGATTTCATAGCGCCCCCTAGAGACAACCATACTCCTTACCTCCTCTTTGCTTTATCTGAAGCTTCCAGGATCTGCATAAGATTTTATTTGTTGCTGCTTTTCACCAACATTTAGAAAAATTTTGGCATTAGTAAATGCCAAAAATGTTTAGCCATTTATTTGTCCATATACCTTATAGATGCTGTTTATATAATGAAATAGCAATGATTTAATCTCTGGCCTAATGAAATGTTCAGTCTTCTGAGCGAGAAGGAAATTAAAGAAGCAATCACATAATAAATATAAGCAATGATGAAGACCATCACTGGGGAGATGGGGAGATTTGGTTGTTGAATTTATGATGAAATATTTGGAGGGAAATGGTATCACCAAATGTAGAAATAACTGGGTGACAAAACTGGAATCCTTTCTGGAACATTAACATGCACACATTGCTCTTTTTTTTTTTTTTTTTTTTGCAAGGAAATTAATAAAATGCATTTCAACATCGAATCTAAAATAGCTAACTGAAAAAAAAAAAAGAACAAAAATTCCTAATGTGAAGAGCGATGGAAATGTAAGAAAAATTATCTTGTGCAAATGGAAGATCATTTTTAGTTTAAAATTGTGAGCAACTCTGAATGGGATTTTTGGCTTATGGAGAACCAGTGGCTTAGTTGCACAATTCCTTTAAGAAGTGGCACTGTTTTCTGTTCAGATTTTTTTTTATATTGTTTGATCTCTGAGCAAATATGGAGACAAAAAATTTATGATCCTGAAAGCGAAGAGCTTGAATCTAGCAGGGGCTAAGGCTGACTCCAAACTTATCAAGGATCTTCTTCATAAAAATAACGTTTGTGCTAAAAAATAAAAATAACGGATGTGATAAAAGGCACAAATAAAAAATGTATAGGCCACAGAATCATGGCAAGTAAACACACCTGCACAAACACTTCCACGGAAGGAACTAGAGTGCTACTTAAAATCCTGGTCTCATCCCCTCCAGTCACTACCCTGTCTCTCACAGGTCATTGCTACCCTCAAGTGAAACAGTATATACATTCACCTCACTATCTAGTATTTAACAGTGTGTATTCATAACTACATATGCATTGTGTATAAATAGTATTCTATTATATGAATACTCCACAATTTATTCATACACTCTACTATTGCTAAGGTGCTCTCATCTTGGGGATATTAGGATTCACAGTGTGATAAACACACTCATAAGAAGTTTTAATTAACCAAATACATGTGTTTCTTTGAGTACACATCTGTACATCTAGGAACAAAATATCCTAGCCATTGGCAATGTAGATTCAATGTTAATAAATAAAGCTAAGCAGTTTTTCCAAGTAGTTATGTTAGTCAGCTTTCCAACACTGATAACAAATACCTGACAAAATCAGCTTATCAAGATAAAAGGTTTATTTTGGCTCAGAGTTTTCAAGGCTCTAGTCCATGATCAGGCAGAACCATTGCTTTCAGGTCTCTGGTGTGTTGTGGAGGACAACCGTGCACTGCATGGCCAGGGAACAAAGAGGGAAAGGAAGGAGCTGGGAGTCCCATAATCCCCTTAAAGTGCACAGCTCACCATAACATAATACCTCCCACTAGGCCCCACCTCTTAAAGGTATAGCCCTCCCAAGAGCAGCACACTGAGAACCAAATTCTTACTGTGTAGGTCTTTGGAGAACGCTTGAGATTCAAACTAAAACAGTCACTGTACCTATTCTTTTTCTTGTTTTACCCAGAAGTGCTTAACCACTGAAGCACATCCCCAACCCCATTTTTATTTTGAGATGGGTCTCACTGAGTTGCTTAGGGTCTAAATTTCTGAGGTTGACCTTTAACTTGTGATCCTCCTGCCTCGGCCTCCTGAATCTCTGGAATTACAGGTGTGCACCACTGCACCTGGCACCTATTTTTACTCCTACTAGCAATATATAAAAATTCCAGTGTGAATTTGAGAGTAGTTAATCTTTTTTAAAACTTAAGCCATTTTGGTAAGAAATAACATTATTTTACTAATATTTCTTTAGGCATTCAGTTATGCTTTGCCAACAATAAGTGATTTTCCATTTATTTATACTATTTGCTCATAAATATTACTTTGTAACAATGTCATACAACCTAAGACATTTGTAGAGATGTATTGGGTAGTATCGGGGGAAGGATAAGGGTGGGTAATTGGGGGGCTCTTGAGGGTAAATCTATTTTTCAGAATTTATATATATTATATTATTTCATTAGAAGCTTGTTTAATTGTTCAACAAATAAATTTCTGAATAAAATTAAAAAATCACTTCTTAAATCTATGTACTCTAAAAGGTTTGATCATCACCAAGAAAATGCAACATCCCCCCACTATCTTCAAGGACCCTTAGAGGCTGACGATTTTTGCCTATTTATCTCTTCCTTATTTTGCTGCTTCTGGTGCATTTGTAAGGTCAATCTCATCTCTTTGTCTTTATTCTTCTCTTGTAGGCTGATGTGACCTAGCTGTTCTCAGAGCAGGTTGCTCTTGATTTCCTTAAGATGCTCCAATACAGCAACGAGGTATCATGCTAATTGAAGGGTGCCATCCTACATCGTAAAAAAGGTTTCTGTGTTCTTAACATCCTCAGGCCAGCCACCCATGGAGAGATTGAAGCTGGCAGATTTCTCTGTAAGTCTTCCGCTGCTTCTTCCCTTCCAAATTCTCCTTGGTGTTTCCTCTCGCATCTCCGGTCTGTATGTGTAACACAGTATGTATGTCTAAACGCTCTTCAGCACCCTTACATTACTCTAGCAAACTTAAAAGTCTTTTTGGCTCATTACACAGAACTATTTAGTTCTTTTGTCCTAATTTCTTGGCCTTTCGGTTCATCTTGTGGGCCCTTTGTTTTCTCAACCAGAAAATGGACCTTCACTGCGTTTTGCTGACATTATCATCTATTGACCTGAGCAAAACCTTAGCCTTTGCCTCCTTCATACCAGTCTCTTCAAGTGGAAGAAAACTTGTATGAGTTAATAGCTGCTGAAGCAAGCAAGGGACAAATGCATAGCTGCTCAAATACAAAAGGAGTTTGTGTCGTGCCCGTATGAAGAGTGAAATGGGTGTTTCTGATTGGTGGGCTACTCTCCTTCAGAGGCAAGGCAGACACGGGTCCCTTTCCTTCTGCACGTAGCTCTGATGTCTCCTGTGCTGTTTTTAGCATCAAGTCATGGAAAGGAGCAAGAGCACGGAGGATGACAGCTGGGAGATTTTGATGAGCCGACTGTACCTAACCACAAGGAGGACTGGGAAGTGTGTCCTGGCTGAGGGCCCAGGAAGAAGAGGAAATGGGTCTGGAGAGCGGCTGGCAGTCTGTCCCTGAGCAGCATGGAACTCTCTTTGATGCTATGAATTAAGCCACCTACTCCTGTCCCTCCTATATACAAACGACTGAAACAAAAGTAGTTCCCTTCATTTTGATCTTTAATAAACATCTTCCCTGAAAGATGGAACAGGAACGTGATGTACAATAAGCATTGGATGGCTTCAGTTGCACTAGGACTGGGAGGAAAAAGAAAAACAAGAGGCTAAGGTTCATATGACCGCAAGAGGGCAAGGGGACAAAGAGAAGCAATCTGCTTGAAGCAATGGGCACCGCGTGTTATTTCGTCTAAATATCGCCTTGTATAGTTCCTTCCTGTTCAAAGCACTCAGTGAAAATCCATACTTTGTGATGGTAGCCTGTGAGCGGTGACGTAGAAAGGATGTGATTTCACAGACAGGGAAAATCAAAGAGGTTGAAGCGCTGATATGAAGGAATCCTGAGCTAGAATCTGAAATCGCTTTGTTCATTTCCTGTAACCACTGTAATCACTAAATGCTGCGTGTGTGTGTGTGTGTGTGTGTGTGTGTGTGTGTGGTGTGTGTTGTGGGAGTTGCTGTGTTGGATTCCCCACCCCCTTCTCCCCCTCTTTCCTTCTATTGTTCCCCATTCCCTGCCTCCATGTTCCTTGCTGAGAAAACTGGCTGGACCAGCCAAAGAGTCTTATGAGACAGCATCTACACTTTCCCATAGTGTACTAGTTCTGTTTCGAGCGTGCTAGATAACTGGCAAAGTGTGTTTCAGTTAAACTACTACTTTTTTTTTTCTTCAAGCAGTAGAAAGATTTTAGGTTAGTCTTTCTTCTTTGCAATTTGGTTCTCAGGCCATGCTGAGGAACACACTCAGGTCTTCTGTGTCATGGATGTGCTGGGATTCATCTACAGATGTCTACTCTTCAAATTATCGGAGACAAAGGTAGGAAGCAGATGCAAGTAAGGAGGGAAGTGCTCTGGACTGGTGAATATCAGGTTTCCACTGTCACTCATTTTATTGACTGTGCACACAGGTAGGAGAAGCAAAGATGTAGCTTGAGTGTTTTAAAGTGCACACTGGTTAATAATATAATGGAAAGCTACCAGCAGTTCAGAGCAAATACACTGAAGGATATTAACGTAGCTGGCGAATATTCCTTCCCCCTTCCTTACTCCTATCTGGGAAGTGCCCCTCCTACAAAATGAAAAACAGAAACATCTGTGAATGGTATCATTTTGACAAAAACAATCATCTTAGACTTAGAAATTACTCTGCTGATAATTACTAAATTTTATGCTTTTATTAGTCCATATAGTTATACATAATACTGGGGTTTACTTTGATGTAGTCATACAGAGAAAAGAATTTGAAACCAGTATCATAGCTGACTCTGCTGCTTTATGTGATACTGGACAAGTTATTTAACCTCTCTGGACCTCAATGTTTTTAATCTTTAAAATTAGAGTAATAATAATAACAATAACCTTTCTGACTGCTTGCATGATTAAATGAGTTACTGAATATAAAATTCTTAGTGCAGCAGTTTGTCATGAAGTTGCCTGTCCTAGAAAGGGAGAAGTGATATCCTGATGATAGAACATAATCTTAAATTTAACTTGTCCCTTATCCCCAGCACCCACATATACACATGTAACACACACACAGTATCCTACAATTCATGCATATCTAAGCTTTTATCTCTGTAGATATAAAAAAGTACATGTACATATTCATATGCTATTTATATGCTTTTTATGCAGTAAAAATTAAAATGAGATCTAATTAACAATCCTGCTCTTCAACTTGATTTCTTTTCCCACTTAGTGTTTTGTGGCCTTTATTCTAAATCTATTATAAAGATCTATTTTTAAATTTTTACTTGTGATTCTACTATATGAATGTACCATTAACTTAACCCTTTACTGAAGGGTATTTGAGTTCTCTTAAAGTTTTCACTCTACCAGGAAAAATAGTGGGAATCTTTAATAGAATTTTATATACTTTTGAAATATTCAAGGACATATAATCAAGGAACAGCCACAGATTCCATTCCTTGCAAAAGAAAAAAAAGTCATTTTGAGGATATGGAAATTGAAACTCAGAGACTACATGACTTATCCAAGCCAGTAAGTTCTAAAATAAGACTCAAATCAAATCCCTTCCCTGCCGGACAGTGAGTATCCAGGGATTGGGTATTGGGCACTGGGTTTGGAATAATTATATTTTGGTCTCAGAAACCAAGGGCTCAGAGATGTCTGTGACTCACCCAGAGTTACACAGCTTGTAAGCAGTGGGGCTGTCCTTTCTCATCTTGAGCTCCTTCCGTTAATCCCAGGACTTGATCAGGGGATGAAAACCAGAAAACTAACAGCAAAATGGGGAACCCAAGAGGGGCATCCATGACATGGCACCAGCCTTGGATGACTATGTACATATACATTTGTTCTTGATTGTTTGACAATGTTTCTCCCTCAATTGTAACTCCAGAAAACTACTGCAACGCTAACCAAGTCCCATGGCTCAGACGGCACCGTTTTCTCCATTTTCCTTTCCTGGAAAGTGAAATTGTGCCCTGTGACTGGTTTCCGGAAGCACTTACTGCTGTGCTGGGACATCGGTCTGAGCATCTCCTTGTATTGCTCTGCCAGGTTTCCTGGACACCCCACATGAGGTCGATCTTCTAAGTATCACAGATTTTTATCAAATGTGTTTATCCACAGAGGCACTCAGGCCTTTAAAAACACATGCACATCATATTCATTTTCAGACTGTAGAACAAGAAGAAAACAAGACAGAGGATAGTTAATTTTGATGGGGAGGAGACAAGTAAGAATGCGGTGGAGAGTCAAGATCATTGATTATTTACCTCAGTAGAGGGACCATCAAATAGCAAAGGAAAGAAGGTTCCTTTTTGTTCATTAATATAGCAATTTTGTTGAATTATTATTCAACTACCATAGAATTCCTCCATTTGAAGTACAAAAGTCACCGGGCGTGGTGGTGCACGCCTGTAAACCCAGAAACTCAGAAGGCTGAGGCAGGAGAATTGCAAGTTCAAAGCCAGCCAGCAATGTAGCAAGGCTCTAAGCAACTTCACAAGATACTGTCTCAAAACAAAAAAATAAAGAGGGCTAGGCATGGTGTTCAGTGGTAGGATCTCCAGAATGATGTTCTGATGCCCTGCTTCGGGGGAGAACGGAGTTCGACGACTCTAAGCACTTCACAGAAGTAGAACCATACAGTTTTGTTCCCTGGATCTGTCTTGTTTCTCTCAGCGCAATGCTTTGAAGTTTTATCTATGTAACATGTATCAGAAAACCTTTCCTTTTGCAGACTGACTAATATTCCATTGTACATATCTACCACTTTTGTTTATCCACTTATCTGTCAATAGACCCTTGGGTGTTTTTTGGTATTATGAAAACTGCTGCTATGAACATAGTGTATGTCACTTTGAAACCTGCCTTCAATTATTTTGGACATGTTCAAGAATGGGAATTTCTGGACTCCATGATAATTCCATGATTAATTTTCTGTTGCTGTTTTCTGTACTAGGGTAAGCCCCAAGGCTCTTAACCACTGAGTCAGGTTTCCAGCCTTTTTAAATTTTTTTTATTTAGACAGAAGGTCTTGCTTTGTTGCTTAGGGCCTTGTTAAATTGCTGAGGCTGGCTTTGAATTTGCAATCCTCCTGCCTCAGCCTCCTGATCTGCTGAGATAACAGGCATGCATTACCATGCCTGGCTGTGCTTCATTTTTTGAAGCACCATTATACTGTTTTCCACAAAACTGGGCCAGTTTATGTTCCACCAACAATGCACAAGGGTTCCATTTCCTTCACACTCTCATAGACACTTGTTTTTTTTCTTTTCTCTAATAACTGTCATTTAATATGTGTGAATGGTATCTCATTGGGATATTGATTTTTGTTTGATTAGTGATATTGAGTATTTTTCATGTGCTTATTGGCCATTTGTATATCTTTTTTAATGAATTTTCTATTGAAGTCATTTTTTTTAAGAGAGAGGGACAGCGAGAGAAGAGAGAGTGTGTAACAATTTTTTATTTAGTTTTTCATGTGGCTTTCGTTGCTCCAAGACTTTATTGTGTACGTGGTACTGGGGTTTGAACTTGTGTAGTCTCGCATGCCAGGCAAGCGCTGTAATTGCTGAGCCACCGCTCCAGCTCCATTTGCTCATTTTTTTAATCGAGTAGCTTTTTTTTTTAAATTTTGTCATTGTTGAGTTGTAGAAGTTCTCTGTATATCCTAGATGTTAGTTTCCTAATTAAGTGTAAATATTCTTTCTCATTCCATTGACTGCTATTTTACTCTTTTGTTATAGTCCTTTGATGTTCCTAATTTTTATGTAGTCTAATTTATCTGTCATTTCTTTTGTTGCTTGTGCTTTTGATGTCATTCGTTTCCAGGAAATGATGGCCAAGTACAGTGTTCTGAAGTTTTAGTTCTTTTTTTCTCAGTACTAGGGTGCTTTGCCACTGAGTTAAATACCCAGTCCTTTCTATTTTATTATTATAAGACAGGGTCTCCCTAAGTTGCAGAGGCTGGCCTCGAACTTGCACTCCTCCTGCCTCAGCCTCCCCAGTCACGGGGATTACAAGTGTGCTTCACCACACCCAGAGCAATGTTCTGAAGTTTTTACCCTGTGTTTTCTTCCATGAATTTTATAGTTTGAGCTCTTTCATTTGGATCTTTGATCCATTTTGTGTTAATTCTTGTATATGGCATTAGGTAAAGATCCAACCTCAATGTGGATAGCCAGTTTTTCCAACATCATTTGATTAAAACCAAGGAGATTCTTAAATTTTTTTGTTTTATTTATTAATGGGAGAGGGAGGGGGAGAGGGAGAGAGAGATTGAGAGAGAGAGAGAGTAGAGAGAATTTTTTTTTCATCTGGCCTTCATTTTTCTGACATTTACTGGTGTACGTGGTGCTGGGGTTTGAACACGTGTCCTTGCACATGCCAGGCAAGCGTTTTCACTGCTAACCCACTGCTCCAGCCCCTAAAGGACATTCTTAAAGGAAAAATTAACATCTTATTTTTAATTCTTTTGAACTAGAGTCTATGATAAGAACTTTTTACAGATCATTAATTTGGGAGGTGATCTGAGGAGACAAGAGTGAGAAAGAGAAGGTGATATAGGAAATACAGAGATCCAGTATAAAGGTACAGGATGTTGCTGCCAGGGGCTCAGCTCTGCCAGGGCACCTGAAAACTCTTTAGAATTCCTCCCAAATTTCCCAGCTAACAGGAGGGAGACTGAGACACCTGCTGTTTCTGCTCCCATGGATTGAGGGCTAGCCCTGGGGGGATTAGTGCTCAGGTGTCTCCAAAGGGTCTGTGTATGGAGTGGCCTGCTGACTTCAATGAAGACCCTGGCAAGCTGTTTCCACATGCAGACAGCTGTCCTCAACAGCCCATGTGTGAAATGTGAATTTGGGAAAGCGGTGTGGGCCCGCAACAGTGTGGGTTAGCATTAGTTAGTAATCAAGAAATAAACCTTGCTTCAGCATTTAGCAGAGGGCCAGCCATAGGACAACACCTGTGCCTGTGGGTGATTGGAGGGATAAGAAGCAAAACACCCATATTCTTTTACTGGGCATCTCTGACGTATAAGCATATGTGTGGTGCGTTATAAACATGAATCAGAACTCTAGCTAAGAAGCTGCTGTTCAATAAAGAAGATAGGACCGCTGCACAAATCACCCCTTTAAATGAAATTGGGCGGCTGGTGTAGCTCCGTGGTAGAGCATTTGCCTAGGGTGCATGAGGCCCTCAGTTCAACCCCCAACATCACAGAAGAGAAGGAAAGAAGAAGAAGAAGAAGTAATCAACGCTATGTAGATGTGCACAAGAGAAAGAGGACTTTCCAAGTAACGGGTGATAAAGGCTGAACTAGAGAGGTCACATGTAAAACCAGGTCTTGAAATTCTGGTACATTTATTTATTCATTAAAAAAATAGTTGCATTCAGAAAAACAAAAAAAATTGATAAAAAAAAATAAATAAAATAAAATAAATAGTTGTATTGTTTGCCTTTGTGTGCCAGGTCATCATCCAGGTCCTAGGGTTTCCTGCAGCAAGCAAGTCATAAATGGTTGCTGACCTCTTTATACTCAAACAGAAAAAGTCAGACAATGAGGTTATCAAATAAATTAGCAACATAATATCAAATAGTGTTACGCACTGCTAAGAAAACAAAATCCAACTATTTGATAGCATCCTGAGGAGGCTGGGCTGGTTGTAGGTAGAATAGTTACGAAATTCTCTTAGGAGCGTGCATGTCAGCTGAGACCTGAATGACAAGGAAAGGGTGTCAATCCCATGAAATTAGAGGAAACTGTTCAAAGAAACAGAAGATAAAATTCCAAATGAGGAAAAACTGTGCAAGCAATGGAGAAAAAGGCTGAGCAGAAGAAGGGGTTAGAAATAGTCAGACGGATGGACACGGGCCAGGCTCCTCAAACAGGAAGTTGGTCTTTGGAGCTAATCTCCATCCATGCCAGGAAAGAAAATCCTTAAAGAAGGATTTTAAGCAGAGGAGTGACCTAATGAGATTTATATTTGTAAAATAGCATTATCATCATGCAGGTCAGGAATGGAAATGCTGAGCTCAGTTCTGAGCTTCCTGCAGACGTCATCCACGCTGGCTCTGGACAGGGCTTGGTCCAGGCTGGTGATAGAAGAGACAGGAAGAAGGGGAAGGTTGGGATTGAAGGTTGGAGGTGGGCTTGAAGGTGGCTTTGGTTGCACTGAGTTGACAGCTGGGGGCATTAACAGAGGCACCAAGGTAAACAAGAATGAGTCTTAATGGAAATTAGACATTTTGTCAGTGCTTAAGAGGGCATTGACAGGGCTGGATCTGTGGCTCAGCGGTTATGGTGCTTGCTTGGCAAGCGCAAGGATTTGAGTTCAAACCCCAGCACCACGTACACAACTAAGTGTCAAGACAACTAAAGCCACATGAAAAACTACATAAAATTGATTATCTCTCTCTCTTACTGTCCCTCTCTCTCACTATACCTCTCTCTTTAGAAAAAAAAAGAAGAAGGCTTTGACAAAGTTGTGAAAAGTTCGAGGATAACTTTGAATCTGTGTGAAGGAACTGTGCTTAGTCCTACGGGTGATGATGAGTAGTCGAAGGTGTTTTTAAACAAAGGAGTGACAGGATCCAAGCTGTGTTTGTAGGACTTTTTATCACTGGGGCACATAGCTCATAGATCTAACAAGGAAAACAACAATAGCAACAACTACAAAGTGTGTGTGTGTGTGTGTGTGTGTGTAAGCAGGGAGTGTGAGAGTCGTTTGGACAGCTAAGCCAGCACTCTCACTCTTCCGAGACTAATTTATTTCTCTGTTTATTGAGGTTGCTACGGTGATACTAAAATGCTAACCAGGAGGACAGAGAACCGTTGACTGTCTCTGCACTTAATAATCTGATTTTATGTAAGACATCAGAAAAGAATGCAATAACTCAGGCCCTTTGCTGAGAGTATTAAAAGAAACCAGATGAAGTTGAGCTCACATTCTTCCCAGCCACACCAGTCCCTCCTTGGGTACAAGGTTTCAGGCCCAGCTGTCCTGGCACTGCCCAGCCTGACACTTGGAGGAACTCATCCTGAATTTTGTCCTTTCTCTTTTTTGCTCCCTAAAACCAGAATATTGCAGATAACCTACAAAGTGGAGAAAAAACCCAAGGGGAATAAGAGAGGAATTTTTCCTATAAAAAGGGGTTTGCTGGGAATCTTGTTTCATTCCTGGATGAAAACTACTCCCTCCTGAAGTACTAGAAGACATGGCCCTGACCATGGGTCTTGGAGAAGCTGCAGATTTTTATTTAGATTTGAATTTTTCTATTTTCTTTTAGGAAGTAAGTGTTTGGACACTGGTGGTCAGAGTATTTTACCTAACTGGAAACACATTCTTTTTGTTGTTTAGGATAAAATCAGTGAATATTTTTTACTTTTCTCAATGTTGTAGTAAGCTTTTTAGTGGTCTTTAACCGAATTTTTTGATAATATCAATGAAACACAAATGGAAATCTTTCACCATTCTGAATTCCAGACTGTGGACTTCCTAGCTTCTTGATAACATTTTTATTCATTGTTTCCATAAATTTTGAGCCTGTTCTATGAGCCAGCCATTGCAATAGGTGTGAAGTATATAGTAAGGTGCAGCATGTGGTCTATTCCCTGCCACCATGACAGTACTATTAGAGATGGCCTGTAGTTTTTAATCTTTGCAGTGTGTAAGCCATTGTGGTTACATCTGTTGCATGCATCACTCCACTTAAAACTCCCAGTGCTCAGGAAAGGATTAGGACTGAGCTAATTTTATAGTTGAGGAAGCTGAGATCCCACTGTGCGGCGTGGAGGCTGACTGATTATTATGGCATTATGTGCCCTGTGGTTTGAGGAGTAAGAAAAAAGCTCATTGGTGTTCTGAAATAACAGAGACTAGACAACTTGTTTCTTAGGTTTGACAATGAGGCGAGAAGCCATCATTCATCCTTAATGCCATCAACTCAATACATTTCTAACATCATTTTGGGGGTTGGGTGTGTAGCTCACTGGTAGAGCACTTACCTAGCATACACAATGCCTGTATTTAATCCCTGCACCACAATAAATAAGTGAATAAATAAAATAAAAATCATTCTCTGCATGCGAGTAGCTGAGAACTCTGTCCCTTAGGCATCAGACAGGCCCTGAATTTTCCACGATGGCACTCTGGCCTCATGTGTTGCTTCCATACCACCCTATCTCAACAATTGCCAGGATGAGACTTATTCATCAGTGCTCTGCCAATTCTGATTGCACTACTTAGGGCTCATGAGTGAATGCCAAGGTCCTTGGTGGTATTGATTTATTTTATTCAACGTGCATGAAGTTTTCTTTTCCCTAGACATTGCAGGATTTCAAAGATCTTGCAAACCAAGTGAAGTTCAATTCCACCACTTTGGCAACTTTGTACTAAACAGAATAAAAGCTTCCTTCTCTTGGTCCACGAGGACCTTGTAAAATCACAATATTCACAGCACAGCAGTTTTAAGTATTCTGAATTGTCATGATGTGTATACTGTATACACTTAAAATCAAGAAACCATCCTTCAAATCAAAGGCTAATAAATTTATTCAAATACTACTCAGAATATTCTTAATGCAAATACATACATCCATATTTATCACCTGAGCCAGGATAAATTTCCAATAGCAAAGGAAAATCCTGCTAATTATAAAAGTAAGGCTTCTACTTGACTGTCCTCTTTTACACTACGGCATGAGAGGCCTTCCAGTGAGCACCTTTAGAAATACGTACACAGTTACAAGTGGATTGTCCATTTGTAGCACGAATGGAAAGGAATATATTGATTATTTTAATATCACAAGTGTAATTCTAACAACTATTTTTGCACTGCTTTGTTAAATAAGTGCCTTCATTATGAGCATCAGGCCCATGAAATGGTCTTTTTCACTTTTCAGAAGAATCTAAGTGTTTAGCTCAATGCTGAACGTACAAGAATAATTTAATTAGTTTTGTGGAATCAATCAATAACAGGGAAAATAATTTATCCCAAATGGTAAACTAAAATAATAAAAAGAGTTCATTGGAAATGAGCCTAGATGGGCTGTTTTCTAAATTTTGATATTAAGAAATATACTTCATGATAATGGCTGTATCAAGAAACAATGTGAGATTTACAACCCCCTGTGAATTCAGTAATGCTTTCAGAGGACTTTGTATTTTGTCATGATTTTATCTAAGTACACTTTGAAAACACAGAGCTTCTGTATGCAGCACATGATTCCTCCCTCTGCAGGCAGTGCCACAGGAGAGCTCAGGCACTTGGTGCTTCTTTGGTAACTCTTTGGATACCAGGTGATACATAAACTACCCACACAGAAACTACTAAGTTAAATAGCACCCTAAATTGCTCCCACTTCCAAAGTCCTGAGGTTAATGCATTCAATGTTTGACAAGGTGAATAAGAAGAATTAGTATTTAATAGTTATCATAAAACACTCCTAAGATGTCAAGAACCTTCAGCTCTGCGTAATAAAGAGGTAGCACTATGCTCCTGGGACTTCTTCTGTAAGGTTACATAGGTATCTGGTAACTGGCAAGAAGGGAGAGGAAGTGAAGGAGTTAAAGCCCTCCTTTTCACCTGGGTTCACTCCTCCTGAAGTCTCATTTAGTGGCCAAAACCAACAGACACTGGTTGGGCAAGGGAGCCTGGATGATCCAGGTATATCAGCCTCTCAAGGCACAGACCAGATAAGAGAAAGGTGTAGAATGGCTGCAAAGGACAAATGTCACAGAACCAGCTCGACAGGGAAATTCTTACATGTGTTCATCTGACTGTTTTCAAAGCACATGCAGCCTCCAAGCTGAGGATCAGAAAGTTGAACCAGGGAAGCAGAGTGGTTAAGTGACTTGCCCAAGTCTAGAAAGCTGATAAGAAGTGGAACCAGACCTCTCCTTCCACACCTGAACCTTGTGTGATGTCTGGGAGTGTGCGCCTACCTTCCCCCACCCTCCCACAGCATATCATGAACCTAGAGTTAACTTGGCACTGGGTGGAACAATGTGGGTAGTTTATGTTCTGGTTCTTTGGGGATTTTTGCCCTGTTTATAAATTATTGTCTCCTTGGTGTCTGTAGTATTTTGTTGTTGTGAAAGTGCCCAGAATCTTTCAGAACCTCAATATAGACAAGTTATGATGGAGACACCCGATTATTCATCCTGTGGGGGAGAAGAACAAGCTCTTGTAAACTTACAGAGGGCTGCCCTCTGGGGGCCAGCAGGAGGAGCCCCTCCCTGGCAGTGGGTGGAGTGGCTGCAGGCGGATCCTTTAGAATCCGTGTGAGCCCAGTGCTTTCCCTGCATAGTGGAGAAAACGCAGCAGTGACATTCTCTTGGGCTTTTTGAGCCTGTTCTCAGCTTTCCTGTTCATTATTTTTCTCTCTCCTTATTAGACAGATAATTTTTTTTTAAAAAACTAAGTTTTAAATATTAACAGTTATTTTAAAGGAAACGAAATAGGCCAGACACCATGGCATACACTTGTAATCCCAGCGGCTTGGAGGCTGTGGCAGGAGGATTGCAAGTTCAAAGCCAGTCTCAGCTATTCAGTGAAGCTCTAAGCAACTTAGCAAGACCCTGTCTCAAAAAAAAATTTAAAAATTAAAAATAAAAACCTAGGATGAGAGAGAGAGAGAGAGAGAGAGAGAGAGACAAAATTGCCCATCATCCCATCACCAAAGAGAACATTTTTATCTAAATCCTTCCAGTTTTTATTTTCTGCATGGATATACATAGCTATTATATGTAAAAATTATCCTATACAAACTTCTTTGTAGCTTGCTTTTTATCCTCAAAGTGTCTTAGTATTACGGATTTTTCAAATTTCTTACAGAACACTTTTCAGCTGTTTTAGAGCCAGAGTAAAGCTGTGTCTGGAGATGAATGCCCTCAGGCTGGAACAGGAGGAAAGGGGGAACACCAGCTTTTCAAACTGAAGTGTGCAAGTGAATCACCTGGGGATTCTGGCAAAATGCAGACTGAGGCACCGGAAGTCTAGGCTGGATTTGAGCTCTGGCTTTCCTGCTCTTCCCACGTGCTCCCAGGACACAGATGCTGTTGATCTGTGGCCCACACTTTGAGAAACAGCCAGGTGACAGGTGTGGAAAGAACTCCAACCCAGGCGTTTTTCCAATTTTTGGTCATGTTATTTTTGGGTAAATTTCTAAACCCCTTGGCCTTAGTTCTTTTATAAATAAAGGGTCATAAAAATCTGAATTTATTAAAGTATAGTTGATTGAAATCCAGTCATGATAAAAGAATTCTCTTATCTCATATACCCCATTCCCTCTTTTCACTCCACTAAAGGAGTGAAAATCTGCTATCAAAAACCAAATAAATGTTTACTAAATGGTTTCTTGGGCTGAAAGAAGTCCTAGGCACCGAATTTGGAATGATAAATTGACCCATTTGTTTTCAAAGCATATAATTTTAAAAGAACAGAATCCCAAACTGACAGGATCCCTAGCATCCCAGTTTACTGTACAGCAACTTGAAGACCAATTTCCTTCTTTTATAAATATAGCTCAAATATATGTCCAGGCTTCCAAAAACGCACTTTTCCTAATTCTGTTCTTTTCCTGCTCCTCCCATGTCCACATGCTTGATATGTTCTCTTTCTCTCTCAACTCTCCCTTCCCAAGGCCTCCCCATCTAGCTGGCTTCAGCTTCTCTTCCCCGCCCAGATAGTCCCCGCTGGATGCATCTACATCCACATCCCTTTTGTGTCTATGTTCTTGGCTTCTCTGGCTTGTGACTTCATAGGCAGACCCCTGCTCGGCAGAAAGGCTCCTTTCCAGGAGTCTGGCAAGATCTTGTGTTTTTCTTGACATAATTGTTATCATTTGAAATTTTTTTTCTAAAAGCAGAAGAGTATACAATTAGCCTTGCATGTTTTTCTTTTCAGCTAGGGAATTTCCAGCTACTTCATTTTGCAATCTCGCCCGCCCCCCTGCCACCTCCCTTAACAAGGGCAGACCACCAGTCAGTCAGCTTGGCTTCACAAGAGAGCACAGAGAGCCTTGGGAGAAAGGGCTTGCTCCAACTGCAATGGGAAGTCACTTGAGACGAGGACACTGGGTCTAGTTTTGGGACAGGAAGATGCTAGGCTGAGCCTTTCTAGTGCCTGCCTGTGTCCCACAAAGTCCTTTGTACAAAAAATGAAAGAACTGATTTTTAAGGGCTGTCTGATTCTGGACTCCTGTGATTAAGTTCTGAAGACCTCACATTGAGACCCGAATTTCCCAATTAAGTTCTTTTGAGGAACCACCTTGGGTGGGCTCAGCTTTGGGACAGATCACACTAGTTAGGCAAAGAAAAAGAGTGAACTAAAATAGTTTAATTGGTTGGCCAGATCAGGCCGAGATAAAATTTCAAGGCTTACATGTTCGGATACTTAATGAGCAAATGCTGTCTTTATTTCAGGTTTTTCAGTAGTTGAGTCTCATTCACTGTGTTGCAATTTTTTGTTTATCCCATAGAGCCTGATAGAGTCTGCAGCTTCTTAATGTGTGGGTGGCAAATTCTTCTCTGCAAACCCCCTGCCATGGGCAAGAGGAGGGGATGGTGGTTTCTTTGTTGTGACATGGTCACTTCTTCCTCAGTTTCCTGATTTTTCAATTGATTTAAATGCTTATGAGATCACCCCAAGTCATTTTTAGAATGTATGCTTTTGATATAAACTGTACAGTCCACTTATACAGCAGAGCAATCATTCAAGAGTGAAAAGAGGACAGAAGAATGGGGGAAAGCTAGTTAAGAGGGTAGTGGTTGGTACATTTTAGAGAATAAGCTAATTAAGAATCTGATCAAGGAGTTTGACTTTAAAGAAAATATAAATCTGGATAAAAGGCATGGAGATTAGAAGCCATTTAATGAATTGTGAGGATAATATTCTGCAGTCACTTTGATGGTTCATAGGTAGTTGTATATCCTTCCTGTCTTAGAATTTTCTCCCCCATTGCCCATACACACCTTACATATTTTGTGTGTGTGTGTGTGTGTGTGTGTGTGTGTGTGTGTGTGTGTGTATCAGGGACTGAACCCAAGGCACTTAGCCACTGAGTCACAGACCTTTTCTTATATTTTATTTTGAGACAGGGTCTTGTTGAGTTGCTCAGGGTCTTACCAAGTTGCTGAGGCTGGCTTTGAATTTGTGGTCCTCCTGCATCAGCCTCCTGACTTGCTGGGATTGCAGGTGTGTGCTACTGCATCTGGCTCGTACCTTACATTTATAAAGTGGCTTCCATTTACTAAGCACTTGCTATGTAGAAGGTACCATTTCTTAGGTGTACAGGTTTCCAGTCACTGGGCAGGTTTATTACTGCCTTCTGGTACCACCCCTTGGTTACACAGAGAATTGGATGAAGGGAAATACAGTTAGTCCTGCTATGAGACACAGGTTTTCCTAGACTCCTGCCCAGAGCAGTGTGAATCTGAATAGCCAGGCTCCATCTTCAGGAAGAGTATTCAGTGACCATTCCTCAATGAACAGTTCTGAATTTCTTCTGTTATGTTCTTTTTCTTTGGTCATGGGCATTGAATCTAGGGGCCCAAGGATGCTTTACAACTAATCTAAATTACCAGCCCTTAAAAAATGTTATTATTATTATTTTTTTTAATTTTGAGAAAGTCTTACTAAGTTGGTTAGGGCCTAAATTGCTGAGGCGGGCCTTGAATTTGCAATCCTCCCACCTCAGCCTCGAAAGTCACTGGGATTACAGGCATGCACCAAGCCTGACCCTTTATGTTCTTTTGAGCATAACAGAAGTTTATGTTATAGTTGTTAATTTTTGGTACATGATGAATAGCAACTAGAGTACTGGATTTTTACCACTGCATGGTTTTAGTTTTTGTGCGTTCTATTTTCTAATGTGGCATATGGTCAAAGTAGGAAGGGCATTTCCTGACTTGGGTGAGTGGAAAGGAATAAGGAATCATCCACGTTTTTTCTGGCTACCAAGGCTAACCGGACTTTTTCCATTTTCACAGTCTTTATGTGCAGTAAACCATTTAATCTTCAAAAAATTCATGGCTCTATTTCCTCTACTATTTTTTTTTTAAGAGAAAAGGACAGTGAGAGAGGGAGAGAAGTAGAGAGAGTCAATTTTTATTATTTTATTTTTATTATTTTACACGTGGCTTTTGTTGCTCTGACACTTAGTTTTGTAGATGGGTGCTGGGATTTGAACCTGTGTACTTGTGCAAGCCAGGCAAGCACCATAACCACCAAGTCACTGCTCCAGCCCCTCCTCCACTATTTCAGTTAAAGAAGCCACCTATCACCAAAGTAATGCCAACTTGATCAACATTGGAAAATCTAAGCAAGGAAGAAGTAGGCCTCAAAACTCAATCTAATGCTGCTCAATGTCCTCTTCACTACCTTTGTTCATTTCTACCATTCTAAACACATTACCCTCCCCTCTCCTGACCAGGGGGATTAATAGGAAGGGACAAGCTTTAAGATTTGCTGCTCTGATAATTATTCCCAAGTAGTTATCAGTGTTCTCTGTCCCACTTTTATTTGTTTTCTTCATTTTTTTGAGAAGGGAAGGAGGTCCTCTCTGTTTGTCAACTTCTTTATTCCCTGGAACTGAGAGATCTTGGGATTCCAGTTAAAAATTCAGTGTGGGGAAATCTGAGTCCCCTGAACCATGCCATGGCCACACCAGGGTGGTTTATCTATTTTTTTTTTCCTGCTGCTTTCTTTCTTTCTTTTCCTCTTAGCCAAGCAGAGCTGAATGACTGGGCTCTTGGCAACCTCATCGTATCTATTATGTTCTGATCATTATTTAAACAAATGGTATTCACTGGGGTCCAAGTTGGAGGGACAGGACACAGAGAGGGCTTTTCTTCAGTCAGCTGGACTGCCCTTCCCCTTTCACACTTCTTTTGTGCTTCCTGAGGATCCTTCAAGTGTGGAGTAGCTCACAAAGGCGTGAGATGCACACAGTCTTTGTCTGGGAAGGGACATGTAGTCAGCACCCTGTGTCCCTCTGTGGATCTCTTGATCCTTTTTGGCATAATTTTTTTTGTCTTCATTCAAATCAAAAATTGCTGATGAAACACCCACCATGCTGTCAAGGCACTGAGGTGGAAGCAGCGGAAGAGTCACTTCTCTTGAGCACATGTTTTTCAAGGGCAATGTGATGAAGGATCAAGGAGGGTCGGATTCCATGGGCTCTGGTGCTGACACAGCAGAGAAGGAGCTTGCTTTTCAGAGAGGGTGCCTGGGTGGGTTCCAGCAAATATCCAAGTGGTCTTGGAGAATGCCTTAAGCTAGCAAGACTTGGATCCCTTATCTGTAAATGGGGATAATAATCTTAATTATTTCATAGCATTGACTAGAGGGTTGAAAGAAAGATGCCATTCATCATGCTTACTGGTGTATTTGGAGCTTTTATTAAATTTTCACTTTTATAATTATAGCCGAGGATGGATTTATGGAGGAAGGTTGCCTTGAGCCATGGAAAGGAGAAAAGCGATGGAATGTTTCAGGCCCAAGTCTAGGTAGTCATCTGATTGGGGGAATAAATAACAAATCTACAATTTGTCTTTCCACTTTAGCTAAACAAACAAATGACATACCTGAAAGTCTCAAGCTATACTGGCTAGCACATTGACGCTTGAACATAGTTTTCCAAACTGTGGTTCACAAGCTAACACTCTAGAAATTTTTTTTTTTAATAGTTGCCTTGCGCAACCCTATAAACAAGTTTTTCAGTCAAACACACACACACACACACACACACACACACTCAGCATATTTGGAAATTCATAGTAAATATTAGAACAAAGTTTCTGAGCAGGCAGGCCTATGTGAAAAATCACATAATCCAGTGTTAATCAAATAAATTTGAATCTGAAGCATTCTTCTTTTGTTATTTCTACAGCTGCCACTGCTGTGTGAAGTGCTATCATTTGCAGCAGCATGCATCTATTGACAACCTGAAGGACAGAGTTGCACGGGATTTGAATTTGTGAGCTCTGCAGTCTGATCATCCCCTAAAATGGAGCTGGCTATAAACTTACTCCGCCAGCTGTCTGCTGACAGCGCCAGTGTTTACATGCAAGAATGTTCTTCATGACAATTATGATGACACCAGGCATTGCTCTCAAGTAGTGGCTCTAAAAAGCAATAATTCTGAAGACTCTGGAGCTGGGAAACCTAAGCTGTTATTATTAGATTGATTTAGGAGAAAGTATCTTATCATGATTTTGGGCCCTTGAAGCAAAGTTTTGAGTGGCTTTTAAGTAGCCAAGTTTCCAACATGTTTTTATTATCAATTTGTTCCTGGATACTTACATAAAATCATAACTCTCTTCCTCTCAAAGTGCACCCAGCATATGAATGGGCAAGGCTTGGGATGGGACAAAGAATGTAGTGGAGTGTGTGCTAGACATCGAGAAAGAAGGTGGAAAAAAGGAGGGAAGGAAGAGAATGGTTATGATTTTATCTCTCAGTTTGATTCTACATAATATGCAATATATGGATTAAAACATTGTCCTCGGGGGCTGGAGCAGTGGCTCGGCAGTTACGGCACTTGCCCACCATGTGCAAGTACATGGGTTCAAACCCCAGCACCCACGTACACAACTAAGTGTCAGAGCAATGACAGCCATGTGTAAAATTCAATAAAAATTGATTCTCTCTCTCTCTCTCTCTCTCTCCCCCCCCTTTCTTTCTCACTGTCCTTCTCTCTTTAAAAAAACAAAAACAAAAACAAAACATTATCCTCATAGTACAACAATATAATACACGGTCTGGTTTTGGGAGGGTAGAAAAACTGTCCAAATAATTAGTAAAAATTTCAATTTTCTTTCAGGTAAGTACAAATATAATAACCATAGCTTAAATTTTCTGTTCTTAAGCATTTATAAATTACTTGGTATCTCATACATTGCTGTCACTATATGAGGTGAACCATTTTGGCCTGAGCTCAGCTACTCTTGCTGTGTCTTGGAACATCTCTCTACCTATGCAGATTTCTTAGTTCCTTCCTTTGTAAACTGAGAATTATCTGTGTTTCTGGGTTTTTATGAAACAAAAAATAAAATGTAGTCATTCTCAAATACTTAGCCACATACTGGGCTACGCCCACAACAAAGTTTTCAGATTTGGGGTGAAATAAGAAAGATTAAGATGAGTGTTAATGAAATTCTATATAGTGAAGAAGGTGGACATAAATGTTCTCTGGTCTTTGGTTTTGAAATATCTTTTCTTTTTTGAACTACCTTTTCAAGGTTTTTCCCTGTTTAGTTCAAATCCCACTCTTTTACCAATAAGACAAAGCTTGGAGTCCTAGGAATAGAGAGCTGCTGATGAAAAAATATTGGGCTGAGCAGAGATGTGGGTCAGTGTTCTCGTGAATTTCGCTTTCTGGGTGAGGCTGTCCCTTTCCGATGTCGGTGCCACTGCTGGTTTACAATTGTTTGCCTAGCAGGAGAAGGGACTCTTTAGATATAACTATTTTTGAACTCCTCCCTTTCAAAGACTGTTTTTGAATGACTGCCTTCGAGATGCCACTCTCAGTGGAACAGAGCAGGAATTGCCACAAGGGCCTGGGCTTCCTGGCTATGGTTTCATTAGGGCTAAACTCCAACAGCTGGCAACAGGCACCGGAATTGGGAGAAAGCCTAGGAATGTTCTCATGCTGATGCTTCTGACCACATCACAAAGTCAAATATTACTGCTCTCCCGTGAGCCACTGTTGTGACATTTTCTGCATCTCTTCCCTGTTCCTGCTCATTGCTACAGGTTCATTCCTCACCAGGCCCCATCGTCTGGTATCATGCTGAGTCCTTTAAACACTTTGTTATTCATTGAACCCCACAGCATTTTAGTGAGACAGGAACTACTTTTACCCTCAGTTTTCATGGATGAGAAAATGAAGCTCTGGTGGCTTTCTGCCATGCAAGTGCCGTTTGTCAAGCCCAGGTGTCTGATATGTATACTAGTCCTGGCATCTGTCAGTAATAATGCTAGCAATAGTAATTGAACTGTGAGGTGAACGTATGGGACTTTGTAGAGACAGAAAATAACTATACAACATAAAGTGAAGTAGGACATTTGGGAGGTGGATTCAGACCTGGGTGGAAAGCCTGAAGGGTCACCCCAACAGGTGCAAAGGTGTCTGGGTTCCCAAGTGGTGAGGGCTTCCTCTCTGCGTCCAGCCCACCCTGGTGAGCCTGTGCAGTGTGGGCCTGGTTTGTGTTTGGCTGCCAGCTACACTGAGCTTCACCCCACTCCTGCTGGAGGGTGGCATGACCAAGTGAAGAATGAGGCGAGACCCTGCTAAAGGAGTTTGTGAAGGTGAGTGCTGAGCCTGGCTCCCAAGGGAATGCCCTCCACCCTGCTGTCTGGCTCATGTTGAGAAGTTGAGTCAGTCTTTGCTTACCTTGGCCAAAATCCCTTCTTCACAATGGTCCAGGGACTGAAAGATCAGCCTCCTTCTGACAGTTGCTGGCATGTTCTGAACCACAAGGCTTGAATTTACTCCAGGGCTGGGGACCGGATCCTCAATGGTGAAAGAGAAAAGGAGTGAAAGCAAAGTGGCTTCTAAACGTGTAAGAACCTGAAAGGTTCTTCCATGTTGCTGAGGAAGGAAATGGAGACCTGGATTTCTCAGCATTTCCTCTAGATTGGGGGATCTTGGCCATTATTGATGTATCACCAGAGCGTAGATTCTACTATTGCAATGAATGATTAGAAGCTCGCAAAATTTAGGGAATGTGTCATGTTTGCTTAATATCTACTTGCATATATTTTCAGTGTAAACAAGGCATTGAGGAATTACAACTTCCCCAGAAGATGTCTCATTTCTAAGAGAGAGAGAAGATTTTATATATATATTATATATACACACACATACATATATGTATATGTATACACATACACATACATACATTTATAATACGCATATATATTTATATGCATATATAAATATATCCATTTCTCATTTTGTAATAATTATATACCCACGGGAAGATGAAAAGACATATAGAAGGGTTTCCCTGTATATTTAAGTCTGCTTCCCCAATGATTATAGCTTTCTTAAGTATAGTGCAATATCAAAACCAAGGAATCAACATTTATACAGAATGAATTTAGTTCTCTGTCATTTAATTATATGTGTAGATTTTTGTAAGTGTTCCTCAACTCAAGCAAAGGACAGAACTATTTGATCACTACGAAGATTTCCCTCATGTTACCCCCATGGAGTCACACCCATCTTTTCCATCCACAACCTGTAACCCTTGGTAACCATTAATTTAGTTTCCATATCCATAATTTTGACATTTTGAGAATGTTATATCAATGGGACCATACAGTAGCAGATCTTTTTTGAGATTAGCTCTTTCCTGCAGCACAGTGTCCTTGAGATCCAATCAAGTTGTATGAGCAAACTGTTCAGCATGGTCAGTAGGCTGGTTGTACCACACTTGTTTAAAGTATCCATCTCTTGAAAGGAAATCTCATTAACATCTCTAAATATTTGTCTGTTCTGGACTTTAATAATATAAATGGAATCATTCAACACGTGGTCCTTTGTGACTGGTTTCTTTCACTTAGCTTAGTGTTTTCAAGGTTCATCCCTGTTATAGCATGTATTAACACTTCATTTTCCTTTATTGTGAAATAGTATTCTCATGTATGGTTAGACCATGATCAATTTATCCATGTGGCAATGATAGGCATTTGGGTTGTTTCCACTTTAGGAATATTGTATGCTGCTGTGAACAGCCACATACAAGCTTTGTATGGAGAGGACATGTTTTCAGTTCTTCTGGATATGTACCTAGGAGTGGAATTTCCAGGTCACATAGTGAATACATTTGAAGAACTGCTAGATAACTTTCCAAAATGGCCCTGTGATTTTACATATTTATCATCAGAGCACAGTGGTTTCAGTTCTCTGCACCTTGCTATCAGTTGTTACTGTCTTTCTTTTGGGTTAGTTATCCTGATGAGTAGCACAAAATCTTTGTGATTTTCATTTCAATTTCCTTCTGTCTAATGACGTTTTGCATCTTTTCATGTCCTTATTGGTTATTTGCATATCTTCTTTGGTGAACTGTTTAGATATTTCTCTATTTTTAAATTGGATTATTTACTTCATATTTTAAGAATTCTTTGTATATTTTAGATGCATGCCTCTCACCAGACATGACTTTCTAAATTTTCTCCGTTTTGTGGATTACATTTTCACTTTCTTGGTCGTATATTTGAAAGCACAAAAAGGTTCTGATTTTGATGGTGTGCAGCTTATCTATTTTTCTTTATTGCTTTTGCTTTTGGTGTCATAATCTAAGGAACTATTGCCTCATCCATGATCAGGAAGATTTAGGCATTTCTTCTGGGAGTTTTGTAGTTTTAGCTCTTACATTTAAGTGACGATACATTTTGAGTTAAGTTTAAATACATTTTGAGTTATATAATGTAAGTAAGTATTCAAAATCATTCTTTTATATATACATATCGAGTTGTCCAAGGATATTTGTTGAAAAGACATCCCTTCTCCTCAACTTAATTGTCTTGGCACCTTGTCAAACATCAACAAACTCTATGCTGTTTTATTTAGAACTTTTTTTCCTATCCCAAATTCTGAGACCTGAATAATTTAAGCTTTCAGAGGCTTGACCTAAAGGCTTGATCTAAAGCTTCAGGAACAATGGATTTCAAAGTCATGATTAGTTAAGTCCTTATTATAAGTGAGATTCAGACACTTTAGATAGCAGTGTTGTTTATGGAAGAGGGGGGACTCCAATGGCTTTGGGTAACTGAGTTGAGAGAAGAACAGAAGAAAGAGGAAGAGAACACATGATAGTTCCAAAGGTCAATTTTCCTCCTTTTCAACTGTACCTTAATTAATTTTGGATTTTGTTTGTTTGACCTTCTTCTATTCTTCGGAGAAAATAATACAGCCCCACTCTGGTTAAAAATGCAGGATTTAGCTTTAGACAAACATGGGCTAACATCCCAGATCCTGTTTGACTTCCTGTTTGATGTTTTCAAATTTTAGTTTCTTATTTTACAAACTTAGAAAAATATCAATATCTACCTCGAAGGATCATAATGAGTATTAAATCTCCCAATAAAGGATTTAGCACAGTGCCATGATATATCTCATGCACTGTGCTGAATTATATTTACTATGTAACAGAATGGGGGTTATTAGAATTCTAAAGTCATACTGAGTCAGTTTTAGGAGAGATAGTAAAATGGCTAGGTAGTCTGGACAAAGGGCCCCCTCTAGGAGCTAGCAGTAGAGAGTGACTGACAGGGCATACTCAGGGCCTTCATATGCAAATGACCATGAGGTTCACCTGTGGGAGCAACACCTGTATCCCTGAGGCTGGAAAAAGAAGTGGGGATGGATACAGATGGGAACTTGGAAAGAATCGCTACCTAGTTTGCACAGACTTTAACCAAGGACTTTGGTACTAAGTTTCAATGCCTGCTTTGCATAGACTTCAACCAATGATGTAGATGCATTTCTCAATGCCTGCTTTGCATGAATGTTAATTATGTTCGTACCCCCAAATCAATATAACCCCTGGCCTGACCTCCATTAGACAGTTTTCCTGCTTCCAGGTGCCCCTCCGCCTTGTGGGGTCTCTGCTCTCCTTCCTTAAATAAATTCTACTCCTTTTACTCCTCCTTCCGAGGTTGTCTGTGGATTTTATTCTTTAAATTTGTGAGACAAGAACCCAGAAGATTGGCACCGAATTCCTGGGGGGAATTTCCACCACACCAAGAGCTGCAACACCCAGCTTTTAGCTGAAGAGCTGCTAATACTATTTCGGCCTTAGAAATCTGCAGCCAGCCCAAATTCCCAGTTTTAACTGGAAATAGCTGCAAACACTAGAAGTGGGCTATTTTGGCTGCTGGAATCTGTAGTGGCCCAGACTCCATTTGCCAGTGGGAGCAGAGAATCCAGCCGCATCCCCCAAATCCCGCATCAATATGAGAGCTTCTGTTAACATGTGATAAAAGGGGCAAAAATCCATTAATTTGTCAGACCACAGGGCCCTCTACTTACTGCTTGAGAATGCAGGCAAGTCCCTTGCCTTCTGGGAGCCTCACTTCACTGCTCCTAGAATGGGCTGAAATTTCAGGTGGACTGTTGTACAGAGCTGCTATGATTGTCAGAGGAGGTAAGAACTGTGCTGAGTTTGAAAATTATAAAATGTGTTACATTTTAAAAGTTATTGAAATACTTGCAAAGTAAACTAAGATAAAATATCAATGTTAACTTTCATGTTCAGTTTCATTAACTCAGTACTGTAAGGCCCTGGGGCTGGATGGGGGCAGAGAATCAGCAGGGGTGGGGGGTGGAACCACCAATCAGCTGCTGAAAGACAAGCCCCAATAGTGTTTAGCAATTGCC